>JAQGBY010003453.1:0-19237 GCA_034698785.1 Mycogona germanica
CATTTACGATAAGTCTCAACCATAAATTTTTAAGCAACGATGGATGTTGTTACAATACAATTTACACTTGAGGTGGCATTGAGTACAGCCAACAGATGCCGAGAGTGTGAGACGACAGATCTTTTAAGTGACTATAATGGGAGCATCTTGGCTTTTGGCGAAGAAAAAAAAACTAACTCAGCGGGAGCCGAGAGGATGTTGACGAGGAAAAAGAAAATGAAATTAATATATGCAATGACTAAGCTAGGGGGCCATTCTTAAAACAATAAACTCAGCAGCCTGCACATTTTGGATAAGTTCGACTCCCAAAAAAACCTGAAGTACACGCGATTAGCTCAGTAATATGTACTGTAGATATCTGATACATGACGTTTTTTGGTATTGACCAAAAAAAATTATTGCTTAACTGTCAAACAGTTTTGGTCAAATCTTAACAAGTTGACTAAGACTTTTGAACTACACAATTTTTAAACCCATGTATGTCGTCGACAATTGAATACAAAATGCGATTTGTCGATTATGCCCGCAAAGTCGACAATCGGATTTAGGGGTTGTCTCATTTACGATTTCTGCGGCCCTTCAAATACAGTGGAAGTGGACTGAAAAATGATTTGTTCGTCACTGTTGAAAAAATATATATTCTGCACAAATTGATTCTCGTAATTCTTTGTAGCCGGTGAAGCGGCCCTGCAATTTCGCGAAGAGCCGCCCTCGACGGTGGATTTCCTCAACACCAAGGGAGCTACCATCGCCTGCAGCGCCACTGCCACTGGGGCCTCCGCAGTGTCGGTGACGTGGGTTTTGTTGGACGGCAACCCAGCCGCCACCGTGGCCGGACTGCGGGAGGTGGAGGCGGACGGCACGCTCGTCTTCCGACCCTTCGGACCTGAGCGCTTCCGGGCGGACGTCCACTCGGCCGTCTACCGCTGCCGGGCCACCCTGCCCGGACTAGGAGTCATACTCAGTCGGGATGTCAACGTGCAGGGAGGTGAGACTATAATTACCAAACCCAAAATCCTTATACTATGTATAGTTATATTTTATAATCAACAAAACTATGTTGCACGTCTGTTCCCAGTGGTTGTCCAGGACCACGACGTGCAGGTGTACGACACATACGCCATGGAGGGCAACTCGGCCATCATCAAGTGTCACGTCCCGCCCGTCATGGCCGCCTACCTCACCGTAACCGCCTGGATCAAAAATGACAACCTGCTCATCGAACCCAACGAGAACACCGGTCAGACAATAGAGATCACCAATCCCTTGTTCACCAAACCTTACAAATGCACATTTGTTAAACAAAATAATTAAATGTGTTTCAGCATCCAATGACAAGTACGCCATCATGCCCTCGGGGGAACTACACATCCGCGACGTCACCAAGGCAGACTCAGGATCCAAGTTCAAGTGCAAAGCCGTGCACCGACTAAACGGCGAATCCAAACTGAGTTCAAACTCTGGCCAGCTACACGTAACACGTAAGTACTGTACTAATGCTGATTTTCTACGACTTGGTTACAAGAAATACAGTTGAAAATGTAATTTCACAGAACCAGGAAAATGCAATTTCTAACACCTTGAAAAATACGCAATTTTATTCCTACCTCATTCGTAGCGGCTCGCGGAACAATTCCCCCTCGCATTTTGGAACAGAACCCGCCGGAAACCGTTGCTAGTGGCAAGACTGTCATCTTGGGTTGCGTGGCTCAGGGTTATCCAGTGCCAACTGTAAAGTAAGAAAACGATTCAATTAATATTGTTGTAATATTGAAATTTCACTAAAAATATGTAAAAACGGTAAGAATATAAAACATTTATAAATACGATGTGAAAAAGAAAAAAAAAGAAAAACTCACACATGAAGATATCAAATTAAAACGGAGAATTGACAACTCTTCAATTGGCCATGTTATCAGAAAATATTGCAATTACTTTTTAATCAGGTGGTACACGAAATCAGCTAGTGGTCATAAGATCCCAGTGAATGTCAAAAGTGGCGGTCGAATTGTGATCGGCAAAACAACCCTCATGGTTAAGAATTCACGGGCATCGGATGCCGGAATCTACGTCTGCGAGGCAGTCAACGACCAAGGAAAAGAATACATGGAGATTTCTTTGACGATTACCGGTAAGGAAATACGCATCTTTAAAAACGTCATTGACATTGGTAATTAGCAACGATAATGGAACAGACGTAAAAATCTTCAAATCGAACTGACTCTCAGAAAACGTCTCGCCATAATCTAACCTCAACCAAATATCGCTATTTTTCAATTCAGAACCTCTGTCAGTGTCCATCGAACCTGCTACCCACACGGTTAAGATGGGTGAAACCGTGAAATTCGAATGCACGCTGATTGGTCAGCCGACACCCCACGTCATGTGGTTACACAACGGCGAGCCAATCAAGAACAACAATCAAACGGAACTGCGAATCGAAAGCATCCAATTGCCCGACAGCGGCATGTACCAATGCATGGCCAAGAATGGCATTGCCATGGCCCAGGCTGTGGCTCAACTCCAGTTGTCAGGTATGAACTTTATCTTGTGGGTCCAACTTGGAATTTTAAGTATGCTTAATGTTGTTTAAATTAAAATGTGGTAGGACCTCTCTTTAAAAAATGTTTTTGTATCGCATAATTTAACTAATTCATGAACCAAATTGTGGCTGTTTCAACAAATATCACTTTTCATAATTTCCAGAACTTACACCTCAATTATTCGAAGTTTTTGAAGAAAAGCTAATTCAACCCGATGCCGATCTCGCATTAAAATGTGTTGCATCCGGAATTCCCCAACCAAATATTCAGTGGACCCTAGATGACAGCGAGATCAAAACCTCCCCCAATTTGAAAATTGTCTCATCCACAAACAAATCGGGCCAAACAGTATCTACTCTGAGCATTCAAAATATGAAAGTCATTGAAGGAGGTCTGTACGCTTGTGCAGCTACCAATAAGGCTGGAGCAGCATACCATCAGGCCAGAATCAATGTTCCAGGTTTGTAAACAATCAAACACGTTAAGGAAACAGTTTAGTCATTGATTTGACAAATAATTCTGAAAATAACTTTGCAGGTTCTCTGGGAAGCAGATTGCAACAAGACAAAGTTGGCATTCTGGGACAAAATATATTTATGAATTGCCCAGTGTATGGGTATCCTGTCACCAGAGTCACTTGGGAAAAAGGCAAATATTGACAATTTGTTCATTCTTTACATAAGCACGTTACTCACTAACAATAAACAGAAAAATTAATTGTTGAACAAATTACTTTAATTTTTAAGACTCCAAGCTTCTTCCAGTCAATCTTAGACAACGGGTATCCAAAAATGGAACTTTGACCATCAATAGGCTCAGCAAATTGACAGATTCTGGATTATACAGATGTGTTGCGAACGGCGACCAGGGACAACAAGCAGTGGGTACAATTAAAGTGGAAATTATGGGTAAATATATTTTCTTAGTCATTCAGATGGGAAAACGTTCAGGAAAAAACATATTGGCATCCAACTAAACAATAAGATGATAAAAGTATATGTATAACCAGGAGGTTTTAAAAAGTATTGTTGGCAAATTTACCTATAAATAATGTGATTGCCATATTTCTATTTCAGTTCCACCAAAAATAGTTCCATTTGAGTTTCAAGATGAACTCCTGAGGGAGGGAATGAGAGCCAGGCTCCAGTGTGTTGTTAGTGAAGGAGATTTGCCCTTAACTGTAATGTGGCTGAAAGACGGAAAACCTATTTCTCCCGAACTGGGAATCATGGTCCGAGTCCTAGACGATTTTTCAAGCATTTTGACCTTAAGTAGCATCACTCCCGCTCACAATGGAAAATTCACCTGCGTGGCATCCAACATGGCGGCCACTGTGACACACACCGCGGAGTTGTCTGTTAACGGTAAACACGTTGTTCTGTTTGCATTCCATTTTAGTACTCCCCAAGATTATTCCATTTGCCTTCCTTGACGACCAATTTTACAAAGGCATGCGGGCACATGTCACCTGTGCCATCAGTCACGGTGATCTCCCTGTGACCTTCCAATGGCTTAAGGATGGTTCAGTGGTCACTCCGGAACTTGGAGTAATCACAAGAAAATATGACGATCATACCGATTCACTAAGCATCGAGAACGTCGGATCTCACCATTCTGGAAACTACACATGTTCTGTGTTCAATAAAGCTGGAACAGCAGAGTACACAGCTCAGCTAATGGTCCGGGGTAATACTTCTTGTATCGGGGTTAATTATCGCAAAATATCTTTTGTTTCAGTCATTCCCAAGATTGTGCCATTTAATTTTGGAGACTTCCTGTATGAGGGATCTCCAGCCAGAGTGGTTTGTGGCTTGCAAGAGGGTGACCCACCAGTTCAGTTCTTCTGGTCACATGATGGTGCCCCCGTGAAAGAGGAGTATGTGCACGAAGTGGATGGCATGTCGAGCATTCTGTCTTTTGGGCGCTTATCACTTACTCATGCTGGCACCTACAAGTGCACCGTTAAGAATACAGCTGGAATGTCCTGGCACGAAACTGTGCTTCGAGTGAACGGTAATTCTAAAATTGTGTCCTTTCCCCATTTTTCAGTAGCACCGAAGATTGTGCCATTTTCATTCCAAGGGGATCACGTGTTCGAGGGGGCTCTGGCCCGCCTCACATGTGTTGTGTATCAGGGGGACCTTCCACTAAGAATTACTTGGGAAAAGGATGGTGGCCCAATCCCGTCTTCACTAGACATTACTGTCCGCTCAGTGGACACATACACAAGCATCCTTACCATTGACCAAGTGCAGTCACGCCATGGGGGCAACTACTCATGCATGGCCCGGAACCAGGCATCCTCTGCAAGCCACACAGCAAGCCTCGTTGTCAATGGTAGGCCATCCCACTTTAGCTGGTGAATCCCATCTCATTTCAGTTCCCCCAAAGATCGTGCCCTTCTCGTTTCAAGAGGAGCACTTGGTTGAGGGACAGTTGGCTCGAGTGTCTTGCATTATCAGTCGTGGAGATTTTCCCTTGACACTGAACTGGGAAAAGGATGGCATGGAGCTCACTTCAAATTCAGAGGGGGTCCAGATTCGCTCATTTGATGAGCATTCCAGTATTTTATCAATAAATGAAATAACTCCAAAACACAATGGTCATTACACTTGTGTGGCTGTCAACGGTGCGGGCACAGCTAGACACGCGGCACAGTTGATTGTCAAGGGTAACTGAATTTTTTTGAACTGAATCAGTTGTGTCTAAAATTATTGCTGTAATGGAAATGCTTAAATACATGTTCCTTTGTTTTGCAGTGCCACCAAAATGGATTTTAGAGCCCAAAAGTACAAATGCTATTAAGGGCCAAAATGTAATGTTAAATTGTCAAGCTGAAGGATTTCCTAAACCTAAAATTACATGGCGGCAGGCAAAAGGTAGATTTAAGTTCATTTATATTTTGAATTTCAATGTGGTTAAAAAGTAAATGGTGCCTTTAATGGCATTCGTTCAAACTTTTTTTTAGACACTCAGGATGATGCAATCACAAAACTTCTTCAAAGTGGCACAAATTTAAATATATATCCAAACGGATCATTGCTTATTGAAAATATCAATAACGCTGATGAAGGATTCTACTACTGTGCAGCCTCTAATGGAATTGGAGAAGAACTGAGTACTGTGGTGTCACTGAAAATTAACGGTAAATAAACGGCTGACATCATTATGATATTGGATTTTTAAAAGTTGCGCCTAACTTTGTACATTACTTGGTCAGCCCCACCACAATTTAAAGATATGAAAAAAAATGTGGAAGCATCTTTTGGAAGTGACGTCCAACTTCAGTGCTTCGTGCAGGGGGATACACCAATGACTGTAAACTGGTTTCAGGAAGGAAACATAGTACAGGATACACAATCCCGGTAAATCCAAGCCAAACAAAACAATTGAATGCTAAGAGTATTTTAAATCCTTATATTTCAACAGTGTTAATGAATTATCTTTTTTGAAAATAAAGCCATAAAATTCAGACAACAAATACTGCATCTGATGCAGTATCGTTTCTAACAATCCACAAACTGGAGCGTGGCGACAGTGGAGTTTACGTGTGCTCAGTAGAGAACAAATATGGAAACAACAAAATTGCAGTAGCTTTAACTGTGAAGGGTAAGTGTTGACTAATCTATTCGAACAATAAAAATATGGTTTGTAGTCAAATGATGGTTGTGTAAAAGGTTGTGGGTTCCGTTTTTAGGTTTACCAGATGCCCCAACAGAGCTTCGAACACACTCAGTCAATAGCAAGTCCATTGAACTTATATGGAAGAAACCATTTGATGGCAATGATAACATCAGGAAGTACATCATACAGTACAAAGAAGCACCAGGTAATATTTTACTTTATTTATTAATTTCTTTGCCATTTGTTATTAGTTTTTAAGTGGAATTAGTTGAAAATGTTTCTGCAACTATTTTATAAACATTTCTGACTCAATAATCGATCGTTATATTTTGCCAATCTTATTATCCTAAGAACTGTGGGATGAAGCAACAAGTATGGAAACTGTCAATGGGGAACCATCAAACAGCATTGTCGCCAACCTGATGCCTTCAACCAACTACCTGTTTCGCATCCTCGCAGAAAATGGTCAGGGACGTGGGCCACAAAGTCAGATCCTTCGAATTACTACAATGGATGACAGTAAGAAAACATCTAATGTTTTCTAAAATGTTTACCATGTGGGCATTTTGATTTAACAACGAGAAATGTTACTTTCAGCATGAACCATAAATAATATTTATGCAGCAGGAGGATCTAATAAAATTAAGTAATTAGATAATTAAGTATTTAGTAAAAAAAAAAAGTTTCTACAAATCCCTTGTTGCCACTTTTTCGAATCGCATCCAACGATCTCAATCTTCTTCAGACATATTTACGTTTATCAAAATATAAAATTATAATGTTTCAGTACCATCGGGACCACCAACTAATGTGGAAGTGGAATCAATCAATACAGAGACAATCAAGATAATGTGGAAGGTATAAGAGCCTGCTTGATAAGACACACAGACAGAGAAAATCTAATATTTAAAAAGACAATGTGATAGGAATTGAAGATCTTGAAGTTTAAAATATTTTCCACATTTTAAGTTTTGGTAATTTAAAAATATTTTGTCCAACCAAATTTCTATTACAGGCACCTGAAGAACGACTTTGGAATGGAAAAGTCCAGGGTTTCTATGTAGGCTACAAAGAAGTGGACACTGAAGACCCCTATTTGTTCAAGACATTGCTGACCCCAGACCCCAAAGCAGATGATTTGTACGTACAGATTGGGGGATTAAAACAATTCACCAAGTATGCCGTTGTGGTAATGGCTTACAACAGCCAAGGAAAAGGACCAGAGTCAGTGCCAGTAGTCATCATGACATCAGAAGGAGGTAAACAAAATGTATATACAGTATTTCTAGAAATCGATAACCCTGCTTTCGATAACGTATCAATGCACTGTTGCGAATTATTCCAGCGCCAAGCCTTCCGCCTACTGACATTCGTTGTACAACCCTCACTTCTCAAAGCATCCACGTCACATGGACTGCTCCTCCATCGGATTCCATCAATGGCATCTTGAGAGGCTACAAAGTTGCTTACAAGCCAGCGTCTGACTGGTTTGGTGGGTAAAAGGTACAGCACACAATTCATTTGAAGTGTTGTTGTACTTGTATATAGAAAAATTGATTTTCTTTCAATTAAGGTGATAACCATCCGTTTTAAATTTATGGCATTTCTAATCATGGTTATAATTAAAAATTATAGAGGATTTGGCTGAAAACTTTAATGTCACTCTGCAGACCTCATTGACATTAAACCAGTTGGATAAATTCAGCAACTACAGTGTTCAAGTTCTCACTATGACAAGAGCCGGGGAGGGACCAAGGAGCATTGTTGTATACTGCAAAACACTGGATGATGGTTAGCTTAACTTGACCCCAATTACTCTACCATATTTTTTATGTTGTTCCGATTTTATAAATCAAAACAAATCTTGCCAATAATATATGGTGTATAACTAATCTTGCTATTGAAGTTCCGGGTTCACCAATGGATATCAAAGCCATAGCCACGTCTGATGATTCTGTGGTGGTTGCTTGGAAGCAGCCTGAACAGCCTAATGGTGTTGTCAATGCTTATTCTGTCTATTGGAAAAACACGGATGATGCCAAGGTAGTTCCACATCATTTTGCCCAGAAGGAAACCAATATTTGGCAAACATTTTGGTTGTTTTTAACAGTTTATTTTAATTCTTGAGGTTTTTGCAGGACTCCGGTTCATACAAAATTTCTGCTAGAGACAACCATTATGAAGTGACCAACCTAAAAAAGGGGAAGCTATACGAATTCTGGGTGACCGCCTTCACCATGGCCGGCCAAGGAGCACCAAGTCGATATGTTAGGCAAAGCCCAAATGGACCAACAGGTTTGTACAAAACTTTAGATGACATGGTACAGATAGAAGGATATTTTTGAATTATTGTGACAAAATCGTATATTTATGTTTTATTGTGACAGTTGCTGCCAAAGTTGCATCATTTGACGAAAAAATTGTGACCAGCTTGAAATCAAGTGTCAGCCTTGCCTGTCGTGCTGTTGGACTGCCAGAACCTGACATAAAGTGGATGTATAAGTGAGGAAGCCTTCATTCTTGTCCAAGAACCAGTTAGATCGTCTGCGTAATGAAGACAGTTAGAAATGAAAAGCAGTTTCAACACATATCATTATCATATTTTGTTTTCAGAGGAAAGTTTTTGGATAGCAACTCCCGAACAAAACTGATGTCTGATGGCACTCTATCCATTCAGGAGATTGAAGAAACAGAAGCTGGCGACTACACATGCATGGTGAAAAACGATTTTGGTGAAGACAAAATTACATACTCCTTGATTGTTTTAGGCAAGTATTACTTTTTATCTGAAACAATAAATTAATATTGAGATTGAATCAAAACTGGTATCAAAACTGATTTTAGCAATAATATTTTGTATTTAATATTTTCAATGTTTATAATTAATGTTTTAAAAATCTTTTAATTTAGCTCCGCCTTTGGCCCCAGTCATGGAAATAGTTACCAAAACATCCAACAGCATTGACCTTCAATGGAATGTTCCAACAAGCAAGATGTCCCGAATAAAAGGTGAATTGACTATCAAGCGAGAAAAAGTAAGGTTGAAGTCCAACCGTAAACCATATATGTTATTCTGTATATTAAGGACAACTTTTGATTATTGTCAGGTTATACACTGCACAGCCGTCGAGATGGGGGCGACTGGAAAGAGACAACTCTGGGACCAGATGCACGCAGTTACCACATGAACAGTCTGGATTGTGGAACACGCTACGAAATTTATACTACTGCTTTCAACAAGATTGGTATTGGTGCTCCCTCAGAAGCCATTCTAATCTCCACAAAGGGTTCTGGTAAGGAGTAATCTCAAAAGGCCAACAACATTCCATTTAACTTTGTAAGTGAAGAATGTAACAAATTGCGTGCATGAATGTTATGCATACAGTACCAGTTGCTCCGACCAAATCAGACCTGATCGAAGAAACGTCAGACACAATTTCCCTATTTCTGAACACATGGAAGAGCAACGGATGCCCCATCCTGTATTACATGGTCGAGTACGCACCACGCTCATCCAACGAGTGGACCTTCGTCTCCAACAATATCAAACCAGAACAGAGGCGATTGGTCATCCCTGGACTAAAACCTGGAACATGGTACGGACTGCGCATGACTGCTCATAATAGTGCCGGGTCTTCAGTTTCAGAATACAGTTTTGCAACACTTACAGTTAATGGTGGTAAGTAATAGAAAACTGATGCATAAATAAAAATACATTAACATTTTCATATATTCATGCCATGGAAAATAAGGATCAATTGACCATTGCTACCGCCTTGTAATTAGGAAATTTCTCATTTGATTATTGATACTTGATTGACAGGAACCATCTCACCTGACCTGCAATCAGATGCTACAAACTCACATGGTGTGGACAGCTTACTTCCCTTCCTCAATCTGTACATCATTGTCCCAATCACATGCACTGTGGTCATCCTGCTAGCTATCTTAGGAGCTGCCTGTTTCTATATAAAATTGAGGGGTCATGGACACAACAGTGATACTGCTGGTAAATTGAATTAGATTTAGCTTCTAACTTTATTTAATAGAAAGAATGCTACCCAACATATTGGCTTCATGTGTCTTTTTCAAGATAACCAAATGGCAGCCATTGAATACGAACTACGAAGAGACGATGCGAACAGAATCTACGCCACTATTCCAAGAGGAACAATGTCTAAAGGAGGTTTCGGTGGACGTGGCAGTCAGCAATACAGTTAGTAGATATAGAAACCACTACAATGTACTTGGGCACGTTCACAATGAAATTACATTCCACCTTTCTATTTACAAACAGGTGACGAGCCAACTCCATATGCCACCTTCCAACTTTCCAATCATGACCAATGCCTAATGGGAACCATGAATCGACGAGGAATTGGTAAGTTCATTCAAAATTAACTAAGTGACCTCATATAGAACAAATATAGAACTAACAACTTCAGTGGTTTGATGAATGTAAATCAAACAATAGTTGCTTTGTGTGAGTTGTGTTTGAGCCATGTTTCTTTTCCCAGCACCACCCCTACCACCACCAAGAATGGAAGGATTTCAAAATAGTAATGATCTGACTGGAATTCCCATCCCACCAGAGTTCTTTGCTAAAATAGAAGGGTACGCAGAACATATTCAAAACGCCAAACGATTTAACCTAAGAATACGAACAATTACTAAGTTCTCAGGACAATTGAACAAATAAAAAAGCTAAACGAAACCGAACTCAAGAGTATAAACATCATTTTCTGACGTACTTATTCCACAAATCACCACAGAAATCCATTCCAAGACCAACTGTCAGAAACAACGTTCGTGTTCCCCAATCCACCGACGGAAAACGCAACACAGAATGCTCCAAATTTCTTATTTGGCTACCAAAACGAGGTAATAATCAGTACTGTGTTATAATTGACAGCTTAGTTGGTGGGTAAATGGTTTAACAAACCATACTTTACTACACATTATATACAAATCATTGAAATTTATGTCTTTCTAAAATTTTCCAGGATATTCAACAGCCGAAAATGAATTGAGCCTGAAGCTACTCCTCCCACTTTAATCATATTCTCTCAATGTAACGACTACCGGTATAACGATAGTGTGAACGTTTAACACTCAATTTGAATCTATGAGATAATTGATCTATGTGTACGTGTCCATTCAGCCTTGTAGATTGTATGTATGTAGCCAAATACTGAGGTCACATCTTTCAATATCCAATATATCAGCAATGTGTTAGGTTAGACCTAATAGTTTATTACGCCGTAGGTGAACTCTAGGTTCATATTGCCCACTTATTCAGATAGTGTATGTATTGTTTTCTGTTGTCTCATTTTTTTAAAAATGTACTCTTTGTGATACACATATTATATTAATCTTTCGCTCATGTACCCGTAGAGCGGTAGTTTTGCGATGCTCAATTTTTAATTACGAAAGTGTACTGGTTCGGAGCTAAAAACGCTTTTTAAAAACACATTTTTTGCATTTAATGTTAAACTTAAATTCTACAATTATCTACCATTGACTACCATACAAACAAAAATAACCAATTTAAACTATTCTCATATGACACTTGTTTCAATAGATATGTAAAAAAAAAATGACTTGTCCTACCTTATTTAAGAAAAATCAAGTTTCAAGAACGAAACCAAGTCGATCGTGGTTATCGTGATGATTTTGTTTAGTTTATCAGTCGCTTAAATTTTTTTTAATAACATTCCTTAAAACATTAATCTCTCTTTGTACTTGAAATATGCTATGCCATCACTTACGTGAAAAAAATCTGAATCTATTATGTGTTCTTTGAATTTTTTTAAAATCTTTTATCAATGTGTGTTAACCATCAAGTAGCTTGATAGCAAGTAGCTTGAAGTAGCCAATTGAATGTGCTCACAAGAGATGATGTACGTGCAGGCACACTATTTGTCCAATCCCACCCAATTAAGCATGTAATAAATGTTTAATCCGAAGCAACGCCGTATCATGAATCTGCTCATTCGTAACCCTTGAACAAGTACAATAAAAAGTAAGACTTTACAGTAAATCAGGCGACTTAAGAAGATGTGCTAGTGATCTAAATACGAACTGGAAAACCAGAATTTTATAACAGTAATGCTTGAAAAACGTATGGCGTACGCCTAGCCAAAGTTGAAAGCGCTTTAATATTTGTGACTTGGTTGGAACTCTAGAATTCCCCGCAGATGAGAAAAATAGAGCAAAACTCCAGAAACCGCTTGAGCCATCTAACTAAAATTCTGTTGTAAAAATCGGAGCTATAAAAAAATTCTTTTTACTTCAGAAACCGAAATGTTTTGCGCGTTAGTGCTTCTGTCGATTAGCGCTCAAGTCATTGGTCTTAAATAAATGAAAAGATTGACGATGATGACAACCAAACGCGAAAATGAAAAAGGTGTAGCAAATAGCCAGCACTTAACTGCCTCCTGAGAACCTCATTTCAACAAGACCTGCATTTTTCTTTACCTTTTATTTTAAATTTTATTCTATACTTGACACATGGTCGAACAAATATTTTGTTTCCTGACATGACATCCGAAATTCAGGTCCGTGAATAAGACAAAAAGACCACTCCTCCACTGCAACTATGCAGAATTCGGATCTCCAAAAATCAGTTTCAATATTTATATATATTTATTCTTTCAATCACTAAGGTAAATAGCACTACAGGAGCACTATTAGGAGGAGACAGGAGGGGTCTTTTTTATTTATTATTATTTGTTATGGGGTATACCGCTTGATTTAACCGCTCAAAGCCCCCCCAGGAGGCGACCTGGTAATTTTGCCTAGCCCAGGCTTAGTATAAGCTACCTAGGTAGGGATCTTTAACGTTTACCTGACACCTTACAGGCACGGGTTAAGGAATTTCTCTCGCCCGAAAAATTCCGAAGGTGTCGGCCGGAATCGAAACCGCGATCACGGGCTAAGAGGCGGTTGTAGTGAATAGCACTACAGGAGTTTCTGTATCCCTCTTAGTGCTTCGGCACTGATTTAAGTGACTGATGTCACACAGTAACAACAACTTTGCAATTAATCTTGCTTTCGAAAAAGATCGCGTGGCCGAGAATGTCTGATAACAGGTTGGCGCATTGAAAAAAATAAATAGATTTTTTGATCTTCAAAGGCTTGCCATACATGTTGGCCCCAAAAGAACACCAAGCGCATCTTTACGACAGAGAGGCTTAACAATTCATCACATGGCACTAAATCGCTCTTTGCTCCCTTACTTCCCCTCACCACTCCTTCCTCCAGCCTCCTCTCCGACCACCAACATCACCCCCTCACCTTCATCCCACTTCAACAGCTTCCTAGTTTCATCTACTTTTCATTGACATGGCTTGAAAGGTGTTTACGCGCGACATGTGTTGCCCCCCCCCCCTTTCCCTTCCTCATCACCTCTTCTGTTTAAGTATTCAGTCAGAGTTGCGAGCTTTCCTATAAATAGGCGACATCATTTCTTAGGCGTAAACCTTCTGCATTTGTCAAACAACCCCGATCTATTTTCAAAAATATTTCCTGCGCAATTTGATTTCTGTTCAAGAAACGAGACCGAATTTGCTCATTTTTAAACCTGCATTTGCAAGAAACCAAAAAACGGCAACAACTTAAGTAAAAGGAAAACATGAATGTTTACTAATCACTACTACTATAAACTACAACACATCAGAGCCTTACAGAAAATTCATTCACATTAACATGAATGCGACATGTGAAGTCACCACGAATTTTATGTTTGTAGATGTTCATTATTAATTTATAATAATCATATCGCATTCATGTTAATGTTATCTTTAAATAGGTGAATTTTCTGTATTGCTCTGTTGTATTGATATTAATTGTACTGATTAGTAAACATTCGAGTTTTCTTTTTACTGGTTGCCGTTTTTTGGTTTGTTCCAGCATCCAAATTATTTTTATATTATTCTCGGAACGACATCTCTATTTTTCTCGTGACTAACGTTGAGTTTGAGTTTGAGATATTTACTAAATTTCACTTTGAATATTTGGTACTATTAATTGGTGTTATCGAATTTTATTCGGTTTTTATCACATTTCGATTTTGATTTAATCAAATGTGACAATCGCTAGCGGAATTCGCAAAATTGCGATAATTAGGAAAAATATATTTGTAGTCGTTGCCGCTTCCTGATAACTCAATTTTGTTTTCAGAAATTTTAATTTTAATTCAATATTATCTAGAGTTCGCTACTCCGTCCGCGCATCCAATCAATTAAGCTTACAAGTTCGGTGGCTATATATATATATTTAAGACGATAAATCATCAACTCGGCAAATTCTAAATGTGCATTGGCCTTCCAATGGCGCAGGTGTCAGAAACACATCTGATAAAATTGAAATATTTCGTTAATAAAAATCTGGCCGAATAAAAAAGCGTCCGTTTCCATTAATAATATAAGGCCATAACATCGAATACGAATTTTACGCACATCTTACAAAATGGTTGCAGATAGCGCGAAACGTCAACAATAAATTCGCGGATCGAAGCGTGACCATGAGGTTCATGACAGTTTTTGATGGCTGCCATTTTGACAGGGAATCAAAATTTCGAAAAACGACAATGACAAATTCACGTTAATTCAGTTCTTCGTTTGGCGAACCCTCCATTCCAATTTGTCTTGATAATAATAATAAGATGCTGAATTCTTGAGTGAATCTTGAATGAATATTGACAGCGGGCATCGTAAAAGTCAAAATGTAATTCTGTGGCTTAACTCCTCATGAGATCTCCTATTCCCATCATCATAAATATTTAAACTTTTAAAAAATCACAGAATGAAAAACTATTCATGTCGTTTAGAAAAAGAGAGAAATTTAATCTGCTTCTACAACTACTTATCAGATACCAGCAGCTTGTCATTTCGTAAAATGTAATTTAGATCAGTATTCCTCGTCTTTGAATTTATCCAACAGTGAAGGGTTTTAGGAGGATATTTGGTGCAACCATAAATGCAAAGGCCTAGATCCAGATGCCAGCACCGACAGTTTTGGGACAATTTATTTCCGGATTATATGGGTCGCAGGAATAGAAAAAGGGATTAAGGTCGACGAGTCTGTATCAGCCATATTGTTGATAAAGTATTCTTTATGGAAATATTGAAGCTGATGTTCGGATGTGAAAGACAAATATGTTGCTAGAATTGAGAAATACGTCTTTTCAATTTCGCCGTTTATATCGCAATTTTTAGATGTAATTTTATTTTATTTTTAAAGTTTTCTTTCTAATAAACTATGTTTAATAAATAATAATTAATATAACGTTAACTGTACCATAGTAGATTACAGGCAGCGCCTTAAAAACCAACTATGTACCACAGAAAACAATTATAAAAGATGATAATTGTCGTAATTTGTCATGTTTAATATGTAATTCAGTTTGCGAGACTGCCAATAAAATAATATAAAATGCCAAACTTTAACTTTGACATATTAATTTATTTTTTAAAATGTTATTCGCACATTTGAATTGTGTTACTGGCAGTTCGTGTGATGCACGAGTGCACGTGCTATTTTGTACTGCAATCGGAAAAAAAGATGGCGGCTGTTACATTTTCCAATTCCGCTTGCTGAAAATTTGCCACGGACATATTATTTACTTTTAAAAGCCTGCTACGCATATGTGTGTATTTGAAACTTGCGCTGATAAACGGTAACGATAAACAATTTATTATTGATAAAATTCAGTAATTGTGATATCTCATCAATGCGAGGTGGTACAAATCAGGCCTAAAATCGAACTCTTCGTCAATACTTAAAAAATTGGGTGCGCCCAGTAGTTAGGCTATTAGTTCTCGATAGCGTGGCGCACTTCGTCTAAATCCGGATTAGAAATAAATGACTAGAAAAATCCGACATGAAAATACTGTTTTTTACAGAGGTGACATCGGCACAACAGCGGTCCTTCAAATCACTAAGTAAAATGGCTGACGCAGGCCAAAAAGGGTTGTCCAAAGGCAAAAGTAAGGTAAGATAGATAGATAGATAGACCAAGGTATATAAAATGTATAATAAATAAAATATATTTATGTACCTTAGATATAAACCATATTTTAAAACTGAACTTCACAGGTTCTAAGCAAATATTTCAAATTTTTCAGTTAAAAAAATAGAATCCAAAAAAACGATACTACAAAAACGGCTCTACATTTCTCGTAAATTCAGCCCCAAGTGGGTCGATTTTTAAAAGGACACAAATATTTTAGGCTGAACGCAGTAAATTCTGGCATTTATTGAGATCCAACAAACTTTTCAGCGTGTCTAACGGTGCTTAGTTGCCACTAACTAGTTAGGGCCATGAAAACGACGCACTCTCATTCACAAGAAGCACTACTTTCTTAGAAAGTTTACAATCCTTTTCAAATTACAAATCAGAAGGCTGATTTATCTTGCTTTCGCAGACCTGTCCCGAGGCCTCTTCAACGGAAGTCTACGAATTGGTGCTGGATGTGTCTGACAGCGATGGCAACTACGAGTTGGTGACACCGGTCTGTCCGGCCAAAGCTTCATGGAGCCCAAACCTGCATTCTACCGGTGAGGTAGACCAAACAGCCACCAAACACAAATTGTCTCGTCCAAAGATAAGGAAGTTGACGGAGTGGTCTCCTTTTGCTGCCGGATGTTGCCGGATTGCCACACCAACCTCTCACAAACGGAAACCATACGAAGAGAGTAGCAGCACAAACTGCACGTCAAACAGGCGCCGCGCTACGGACGCCACCACCGCCTTGCCGGTCAAACTTCCGCGAATCCGTCCGATTACACCTATCGAAATAAATGCACACTCACCGACCAAAAATTCGACACCACGAAGTTTGTACACAAGATTATCACAGACAAAAAGTTTACCGGAAAAAAACTCGCCAGAAAGATCGCCCACAAAATTGTCACCCACAAAACGCTCGCTGAGGAAGATCTTGCCCACAGAAGGCTCGCCAACAAAGAGCTCACCGGCAAGTCAGAGGTATTGTTCTCAGTCTAGAATGGCGACCAACAAAGACGTGCCACCTAAAACGACGACAGCCACCATCCAGACCAGGTCCGGTGGCGGCCTCTCACGAATGTTCAGCGGCCTCGCCATCAAACCTGTCCAGGTGCCCTGCCTATCACCTGTTTACACTAACCAGCAGGTGACCAACTGCACCCTACTTACTCAGCACGATACTCATTCCACACAGAGACAAAAATCCCCGACCCGTCCCCAGGAAGAAACTAAAATCGAGGTGGATGATTTTAGCTCATTCAGCTCAATGACATCCAGCGGCGGCCGATCAATCTCACCCGGCAGGTACATTGTGACGCGGGTGGGATGTGACCAGTGCTCAACGTTGTCCTCCTCTTCCACCCCATCCAGTCCGTCAGTTGATGGATCCACAGAGTCCGCCGAACCCATCACCTGCGCAATGGTAAAGCCACCAGGTCCGATCAAAATTCGATTAAAGTCACCGGCCCGAATTCGCTCGAAATCGAAATCACCGGAGCGACCCAAACTTGGATTAAAAAACCCTGATCGACACAACGAACAATCAAGATCTCTCGATCGATCCAAAGGTCGCCCAAAATCAATGTCACCTGCTCGAACCAATACTCGATTAAGTCCTTTCACGCTCAACAATGGTCCCAAATCCAACACACATCCACTCAGGGTCCGTTCCAAAATAAGAACGTTTTCCCCGCTCCGAAGGTGTCCGAAAAATAAATTGCCAGTCCAGGAAAGGATTTGTCCCGAATCCAAAACTCCACACAAATCCAATTCCAAACCAACAGCCAATGCATCTCCAAAATCAGAATCCCCAATATTTAAATATATATATTCCGCCCAAAAACAAAGTACACCGAATGAGGAATTCTCTCCTGCTGTCAGTGCTGACCTGACTAAAGTGGAACCCATCCATTTGTTTTGGGAGGATATAGACAGTAGCCAACTCGAAAGTCAGATACAGTCACAGTCAGCAGATCACATCGCCGAGAAGGAAATCTCAGGTGCAGTTCAGGTGGCCATTACATCGAGCCACCTAATATCGTCCAACCAACACCAGCCCCATGATTCGGTCCAGATCGGATCCAAGCTGGACAACCAGGTACCGGACATGTCACCGTCAACCCCACGGGGTAGAGTTGCGCGTCGCCAGGTGGTGGTCATACTTCGCCCGGCAACAGCCGAGGTGACCAACAGTCAGACTAATGAAAACCAGACGATGCAAAAATCAACGGACGGATTGCTTAAAAAGAAAATCACTGTCACGCTGGACAGCGACAACGACGGATCCAACAACAATGCAGGATCGATGTCCGACACGATTCACCTATGTCAGCAGATGGACAAAGATCGGTTGCCGGCAACTCAATCCGACGCAGACTCCATTCCGGAATGGATCAGTGACGAGGTGCGAGGTGAAATCAGCTTGATCAGCACAAAAGCAACTATCACCAAAACTGCGGCCAATCTTGACCCAATTGAAAGTGACCACCCGACGTATACTAACTCGACACCGCCCTGCAAACGCTCGTCCAAGTTGTACACCGATTTCATTCATCTCAGGGTGGACGCCAGACCAGCCACCAGCATTCAAGAGGGTAGCCCGTTGCGTAAGAGTGGCGAACTGGGCCACCATCAGCCCAACCGCCCTAATTACAACGGCGGCCATATGCTGATCCTGCCTTCCAAATACTTTCCAGATGGAATGCGAACACTGGTCCGCTACCTCGATTCTGACTCGGAATTGAGCAACGGAAATGAGATGCAGTTTCCCTCACCGGATCGCGATCCGGTTGTGCCGCCTCGTGGACGGCACCGACACATCGGTAACACAGTTTTCGCGCCGCCCAGCGGCAGAAGCGCGGAGAATACTATTGCTGGCAACACTTATCTTGTCATCTTGGTCGGTCCGAAACAACGCATCAGCGTTCATGGGTAAGTAAATAGTGAGCCCAAGATCCACATGTCGTATAATCTTATAATAATCTAATATAATATTCATAATAAATTCATAATGAAATAGGGGTTGTCTCCGGGACAGCACCGGACGAAAAAAGACGACCAG
>JAQGBY010003454.1:0-19226 GCA_034698785.1 Mycogona germanica
CCTGAGTGAGCAGCGCAACGGTATCTTTCGCACGATTGGCTGGAGCGTCATCGTACTGAAAAATGAAGAACTCTGAGGAATGTGAATCACGAATTTAACAACAAGATTCGGCTCGAGCGGCTCGAGAACAACGAGATTTAGTTTCTACTGATGCCACGATAAAAACAAAGAACAAATAAAGGGTATTTTCGTTTGAGGGTTCTTCTGGCCCAAGCAATCAAATATTGCTACGTTGTACGAGTAAAGAGGACATCATCACTGGAGCAGATATCGAATTTTGTACGGCCATTGAAAAGGACAAGGGCCAAGGTTCACCGACTGTTGGATATGTCGAAACAAACCTTGGATCGAGTGATTCAGAATCAAATTACGAACGATTCAGATTCAGGCGACGATGAAGTCAGCAAGATTACTAGTTACAATTGGAAAGTCACCCAGGGGAACTAAACTCAGAGCGAACAACCCGAAGGAGTCTCGTTTTAGATTTTTCTTATCAGCCTGAGCAAACATAGACTAAATGTCGATGACCTCCCAGGAAAAATATCCTCAGGCACTAAATAAACGATCAAAATCACTCCATCGTTGTGACCTGGCAACAAACGTCTTCTATTATCACATATCTCGAATATATAATTATTTCCCAGCTACAACGCGAATATACTTTTAAATGACGCTAATGAGTAAACAACTTTACAAGGTAATAACAGGCCATCGTCACTATCAATAATGAATGAAACGAACTGATTGATTCTCTGGAACACTACCAGAGGGCACCGAAAACAAAGAGGGAATTATTTCGCATCACGTAAAACCTGTTTTCAATTTCTTTTAAAAATAAATTCAAAAATACGATATTTCCTGCTGCATAAACGCTGGTTAACAGACTATAATTTTCTAATTTAGCGCCTAAAATTCTGACAAAGTTGTTCACTAGTATTTTATTAAATATATGCAGTACAGTACAAGTAAACACAGGGCTGGTCGATGGCGAGCCCTATAGATTCGTGCACCAATGGCGAAATATAAATATCACTACCATCTCACATTTATCACTGTTAGACGCCACTCTACCTATATAAATACATCCAGATCAGTTATCTTTCGGCGTGTCATTTAGCTATAAACATGTATATCGCACTTTCCAGAAGTTCAATGAGGTAGTCAGTAAAGTGATATTTTACGAAATAATACCCCAAATCCTATTGCGTGGGGAAAGGACATTTCATAGTAGAAAGTTGGTCTTATATATATACATCAGGGGTTTATAAGTCACGTTCGTCAACATATAGGCAGAGACCTAATATGAGATTGCCGTGCGGCTTTTGTACATGGGCTTTCTGAACTGCTCGACCTGCCACCAGAAAGCAAACAACAACGAGCGATATCGAAATGCTATTACGGTAAATCCGAAGTATAGGCGAGATAAAGCCATTTAATTAACGACGCCTGCTTACTGTTATATACCAGTATACGCTATACAAGATGCAGACGAAGGAACAAGAAAAATATTTTTAAAGGTATATACAGACTCTTTCAGATATTAGAAATTAAACTGAAACATTGATCAATCAACCACAAATAAATATGTAGAACGTATTTCACTCATGGTCATCTCGTCTTCAATGCAACGTCTTAATTCTAACGATTCATGTTATTGTTATGTATTATTTTTAATAAGTCGGCCAAAAATCGTCCGATTATGAAATTTGGATAACAGTATACTTTTTGAATGTCTAGTCTGCAATACGTAATTACACAGCGCGCCTGCTGTACAGAAAACAAAGTTTGCCATCAAATTTCTTCGAGAAAACGTCATTTTGGTAAATAAGTTCACGTCATTTGAACCAAATTTCACAATAATCAGACTATTTCTGGCAGACTGATTACA
Organism: Mycogona germanica; assembly: GCA_034698785.1. Taxonomy (NCBI): domain Eukaryota; kingdom Metazoa; phylum Arthropoda; class Diplopoda; order Chordeumatida; family Chordeumatidae; genus Mycogona; species Mycogona germanica. The sequence continues at coordinate 1,889 of JAQGBY010003454.1, forward strand.
AATAATAAAAGGGTTCCATAGTTACAGGTTCACCCTGTATACGATGCTTTCGCAAAAATAACTCTGGGGTCGCTGGTCACCAAACCGGACGGCAGTCCAATACAGCTCCCTGATCCCCATTAACGACAGACATAGCTATAGCCTACACACGGGCGTGAGGCAACAATTGATAATCTAACGACGCCATAAACGTTATTACTACTGCAGTTGGCCTGACGAGTCCAATCAAGGGGGCGGATCGGATCATTTTACGAGCAAAAACCAAACACCTCCAGCGTTAATTCGCTCGTATATAGATGTCGTTTCGTGTACATATAAATGTTAGTGACGCGCCGTTGTGTAAGGAAATGTGTGAGAGGGGAGGGCATTGGCCCGACGCCATTATTAGACCTCGCTTCACTCCCCTCTTCTCACCACGCACCCCATAATCGATATATCAATCAAGTAGCACTGTAGCCCCAATTTTAAGCAATTACGGTATTTGCACCTAACACAGCAATTGATGACAATGCCTTGCTTTTTTGTCTCTAAATTGAACTTTGAACTACTACTACTCTGAATATATGCAGCAGAAAAAAGTGAATCCACTTTTGGAAGAGAAACTATTTTTTTTTAAATCGACAATGTGGCACGACCTAATAACATGTCATTTGCTGTATTTTGCCGTTTGGGTCACTGATTTTCTTCGGAATTACCTGACCTAATAACATACCTCTAATTAAGTAGGACACATTCGCCATTTTACATTTTATCTTTATCCAAAGGTTAGCAACCACAAGGAAATTTGTTGAAAATTTAAAAAATCATTTATCACAAAGAATGAAGGTTATTTTGAATTTTGAATACACACTATAAAAATAATTTTATGTACTTTATACGCCGAATGAAATGTTTCAGAGCGATAATTTTTTTTATAATCGTTTGCACCAATGTAGAATGCGTAACTTTGACTGTTCGATTGTGAATCCCCAAAATCTAAAGCAGAAAGGAAGAAGTATTGAACTGAACTGGTACAGGAGGTCACAGGCTTTATATTAATTATTAGCTGGTTGAGAAATCGACATTATTGTACTAATGAAGGCTCTCTTGCAAAACCCGCGGGTGTCTAGCTACATAAGAAATGGTTAAGCAAGCACTCAACAGTCTCCTTTGACCTGCAATGGCAAAAGAACACACTCTCAGAAATAGTCTCACGTTCCTACGCTATGCTCCGAGTGTGTGCAGTCTAAACACTAGCTCATTGCTAGACCGGGAGTCTCCCCACTCATGTAAACAAGCAATTTTTGTGCTATCCAACCCAATTAAAATTGAAAAGAAAATTGTACGGCACGCAACCAGTCAGGATAAATTATGTGGGGTCCAGGTCATCGCAGTCTATCCTGTGTCATGAGGTCAGAACGCGTCGATCTAGATTAGACGCAACTGGAGGACGCCATTGTTATCTGCTCAATTTGGGGAGCCGAGGTCATTCGGAAATATTATGTTGCGCAGTAGTAGGTCAAGATGTAATCACATTTTTCATTTATTGACATAAGTTCATGTGGCTGACATACTAAATCAATATTGAGCCGTAAGTCGAAGCTTCCGTTAATTTCGAATCTTTCATTGATAGGGGAGTGAGTACTTTTGAAACTAAGGAGGACTTAGACAAAGTGCATCAACGTGTAAAAGGGACCACAGGTGCGCTCACGCTGTGATGTAACAAATGAATGTATCTGTAAAATGTCGGTCGTCACAAAAATGATGATGACACCTGCATCCTACGGCGCGTGCACCTGAATAATCAGGGCCAGGTGCGGCCCGCGCGGAACTTCACGTCAATCGGCCCCGGCGCCAGAACGCGCCCACCGCGGAAAAAGTGGGCAATCGGAATGACGTCAAAGCAACAACTGCAGCAGACGCCGCCGAGACGCGCCCGACAAATCGATCCATCTCAAACTTCAATGCAATCACGTAACCTATCGAAACACTGTGCAGGTTTTCTATTGCCCCGCGCCGCCGTTGCAGCACTGGTGGCAAATACTGCGCGATGAGCGTGGCTAACGGTGAACGAGCGTCATCAATTTATACGGAGATGTCTTTTTTTTTCTTCTCACCATTTTATTTTTTCGCAGGCAGTCGACTATATTAGCCGATCTCCCATTAAAGCGACAGATTCGTTTCACAAAAATGAGAACAGCTGTTGGATGAAATGGGTGCGGCGGGAAATTGGCGTAATCTCAATTTCAATTCAACCGTGTGTTGACGACATCGTTACGAACAGACATTGGAAGCCACATTAGTCTTCGTCGTGTCTTTGGGATCTTGGGCAGGATTTCTTACAGGCTGCATAATGTTGTCTACAAGCGACAAGAAAAAGGCGTGATCCACACTCCGTTTGGGCAGCATTGAACACGGGGGGCTTCGCTGCACCGCATCGGTGTTCGCACGGTTTTGTGGCGCTACGGGAGGTACGGATAAGGTTAAGGGGCAGCACATTTCTTCCAACTGCAATGCTACGAGCTTAAAACTACTTTACTACCAAAAATAAAATAGAGAAATGAATCGGTCGCATATAATTCATGCAGACTTGTTTTTGCATGACGCGATTCATTCTTTGATGCTATCTGAATTGAATCATTTTTGAAAATAAGTAAACCGCATTTGGCGTGTGTGCCATGAACAGAATCTATTAAATATTAATGTCAGAGTTAGGAATGACATTTCTGCGACATGAGAATATTTTCGGGCAAAATTCCAGAACCTTTTTTGCGGAAGACAAAAATGTACTGTATACTGCATGTCGCATGCCAATCCATTATCCTGAAGAATTTTAGCTGCTGGTTAAAAGCAAGTTTCTTTCTTGCAAATATTATTTTTTTTTTTTTTTTTTGAAGAACCCCAGCAGCATTTTAGGTCCGATTCAAGTATAACATGACAGTGGGACGCAGTTGGCTGATTTAATGTCTCGACATTTCACTATAAATAAAAAATTTCTCACAATTCAAACGATGAATTCGGGATGCGATATACATGATGTTATCAACATTGTTGTCGGGTGTGCTTTTTGCGTCTATATTTATAGAGAAAATGCATGACGCCGTCAGGCGTGCTAGCAGACGATATCTTCTTTAGTGGGTGCATCCAAATAACGATTGGGGTAATAACGAGGAAAAACGTAACGCCTATGTCATAATCAAGCATCTCGCCCTACTTGCGAGAATTGAATAATTTAACGATAATCGAGCCCGAGAGGGCGAGACCCGGATACAATTATAGGCTCTGCCCTATAGACCGCCTATTCGTGTACATCCACTTTCAACATGTCTACTCGCAGAATTTTTTACACGTCTGCAAACATATGGAAATGCCATATTCAAGAGTCGTACCAAAGCGTCTTACGGGCATCGCGTGGACACGCTCATTTACAATTGGACAAATCGAGAATACAGTTTTTTTAATTGAACTTAGGATAGGTTGAGCGCCAGTCTGGACGCGAATTCCCACAACGAGACACAGGTTACATGACTCACTTTCGACAAATGTATGTAATAAGGCTCTGCCTCGGCGCAGCGCACAGAGTGAGAACGACCAGACAAAAGAAACAGAAAAAAAAGAAAAAATGACTCACACCTGTCTACCATCCTAAACCCGAAGACGATAAAAAACTGCGGCAATTTTAATCTTGGTACATGTAGAGCTTTCGCTTTATCTCCAAAGCTCCCCCCATCACACCTACCCACAATCCCTGTCGGGTGACTAAACTTTCCGCATCGGCGCGCTTCGCACACACGTGAATGGCGGTAGGAAGAAAAAACCCTTCATCGGGTTGAACCCCAAATGGTGGCTTATTGCACACACACACACACGAGGTTGGCGCTGGCATCGTCTGCAAATTTGAACACGACCCATTAAGTAATAACAAAAACGCCCTCTCTGGCGCACACGGGAACACCATCACATCCCCTTATTACATGGGCATGACAAATGGCGAGATTGGCGCTTTGGATGGGTAGCCAACGACAAAACACCTTTTTTAGGTTTCAGCAATTTTTTTAAAAAGAATCTGGAGCCCTTGTCAATGTCGGGAGAGAACAAAAACTCGACCTAATTTAGAGATAAAATTGAGTACCGTTAAACAAACGAGTGCATGTGCCCTGGATAGTAAGATTTTGTCCCTGCGATATTGCGGGGATCGCCAATGACTATACTTCTTTCGTTTGAAATTCGCGAAATGAGGTATAAAAAATATCTCGAGCCGAATACTGTTAAAACACTCGGTTTGTCGATCCAGAAAATAGCTAGCATCAGATATCGAGCACGCTTTCGAGCATATGAAGTCGTCCTAGAACGATCGATTGCCCACAGTTTACGTGCGATTAGTCGATAAGCGAATATACTTCACCGCATTTCCATTCAATCTCCCCTCCTCATCCGTCCCATGAGAGAGAGAGCATTCGCAAACGACTCCAAAAACAAAAATGCATAATGCGAGACCTGACGCCTGAGTTCTCCCATGATATGGCGGACGGCGTGTAATTTAAAATACATTCGACGACTTGGGCAAGGCGCCCCCACGACAGTGGATGTTGGAAAGCGAGGATAAGTCATGCGAGTAATTGAAACCTGACTCACGCGTATATCCCGCTTCAGGCTTGAGCAAAATAACAAGGTTTAAGAAGATCGATCCCATATTACGAAAAATTTGGATCAAAAAGTTTATATCAAATTTTTAAAAGCAATCATCAGATATTTAAAAAATACAGCGAAGGAGATTATTTGACTTTTTTCGTCAAGTACAATTTAAACATTTTATGTGCATTTGCATTTTTTCTTTGGCAATCTCGAAGGCTCCATTTCCGGTATCTGCTAGAAATATAAGAAACTATATTCGAACTTCTCAATTTGATATTCGACGGGGATTAAAAAACTCATTTGTAATTGTCATTCGTCCAGTTGGTTTAGCGACTGACTGTGGTTTCGGCGGTCCCGGGTTCGATTCCCGGCGCGGGCTCTCGAAAATTTCGATCCCGGGGTACTGGTCGTTCCCCTCACATAGTGCTTAAGTACCAAGAGGGGACGAAAGGCCTGTAGTGCGGTTGACTACATTGATTAAAAAAAAAAAAAAAAAAAAAAAAATATTGGCAACATTATCTTATCTCTTTTCGAGCATTTTTCTTATGAAAAATAGAGGAACCTGACTTTTCTCATTGCGATTTGATTTACCGTAGTTTCGTTATTTTTTATTATTATTTCCTATCACCGTATTCGCTGCACTACAGGCGTATCCGTATCCATCTTGACGCTTAGTCACTATGCGAGGGGCACATTTTCACCAGTACCCCGGGATCGAAACTATCAAGAGCTCCCGCCGGGAATCTAAACATAAAAGTTGGCTTTTCCAGACGACAATTTAAAGAATTTCTTGCTGAGATTGACAAGATTGACATTCAGATTTTACACTGTACGGTGATGCGCGCAGCCTCCCGGTGGTGGTGGTGGCGTTTTCACGATTGAGCATCCTTCATGAAACTGCCCAAACAATATATTTCTCATTGTCCCACGAATTTCACAGCCGCTACACATTTGAACACACCACAGAACAAAACAAGGTAGAATATGTTGCATCGTGCGGACGCCTCGTAATTGGCCCACCAAACAGTTCACGAAGGCCAATACCGGTTCGTCGACAGGCGCGCACAAAAGTGAGCTGCGACGCCAAACGTCGATCTAAGCCACATCTCCACGGGATGTCCCGGCCAGTTACCACACCTTAAGGCCGACGTCGCACCAGAGAATCAACAAACTGAAATCCCCACTTACCAACAACAAGTGACTACGGTACACATCGACACACCCCAAAACACGAGCATCACATTTGAGAAACACTGACCTACAAATCTAGAGTGCACCTAACTGACGGACCGTTTTTAGTATATAATCAAGCGTCCTAAACCGACCACAAAATTAACCTTCCAGTTTCGGAAACACACCTGATTCGAAACCTCGATGAAATTGTCTTCTCGTTTGACCGAATCATGTATGCACTAAAACTGATGACCTATTCGCGGTTGTTGTCTCCGCGTCTGGAATTCGGTCAAGCCAATGAGCGAACCGTTCGACGGACTCTGAACTAATTAGCCTTTAATCCGAACTACTGTACTGGACCAACCAGAAAGGACAATCTCACAGCATGGTACTTCCTTTAGTGATAAGTAATCAATAAGACGAATAATCTATAACGCGTTGGTTTCCAAATATCTGATAAGAAGTTGATGTCATAACAGAAACTAATCTCGGTAGAAAATACGAGATAGCTGAACGAAATATACCGGTACCTGTAATCATGAATTTACATTTATATTTGAACGAGACGATTGAATTTAGATTATACAACGCACCTTTCAACAGACGCGTTTCAGGAACATTTTCACGTTGCGTTGACCGCAATCAACAACCTTTCATTTTTACATCATTTGCATGTTGAACCCACTATTACCTTGTTGAGTTTTCATATCGGTTGCTCGAAGTCCGTTCCATTCCGTACAGGACTAATGGGGACATTAACGGAGCTCATAATTCCTGACGCACCCGCACAACGTGAGCCGTCGAACCGCCGAACCAGTATTGGAGAAATGGAAAACGAGAATAATTTATACTGCCGAGTTGTGGCGGCACATAAATAACGTGACGTATTCGAATTCCCATTCACCGGCAGTGCAGGTTGGGTGTGAACAACAATTTCGACCATATATATACGCGAGCCTATAAATAAACATGGCTTCTGATATTGCCCATAAATTATTGCGTATAGATTAATGGCCTCCTTGTACGATTGTTTATAGGCCCACACACACACACCGTGGCTGAGTTGACTTCTTCGTACGGCTCGGATGTGGCCATCTTTTAGCGGTGGCTCGTCCTGTGACGGCTTAGTGAGGCCAGGGCCTTTTCGAAACCAAGAGAATATGACCGGACGCGGCGGTCAATATATATTTTTTTAATCACTGTAGTCAACCGCATTACAGGAGTTTCTGTACCACTCTTGGTGCTTAGTCACTATGTGAATATATATTGCCTCACATTAGTTTTTTATTATTAGATATAGCAAGACCCAGCCAGGAGTTGACCAATGTTTATTTCCCCCAATACCTGATAGCGTTAATAAATATGGTCACGAGCCGCCACTATATTACACTACTATTACATATAGGAATGACGACACACGCACCGCCCTAGTCGTCTGGGCCAAGCTTCCGGGAAAACAAATCCATTGTTATTATAAAATTCAATTTCAAAGAATTGCGTACATTCGATTGTCCCAGTATTATAAGTGAACGATAAAAAGCTATAAATATTTTTTCCTGTACGATTTTAGCGGGTGAAAATTTTCACCTGCAATATCTACATAAGCACATTTCGTAACAACCTCACCATAAAGGGAAAAAAACTCCCAAAGACCATTTTTTTTAAAAAGTGGAGTTCGTATTTTCATGTCAGGCAATTTTTAACACCTGTTAACGCCATCGTCAATTTATTCGTGAGCTCGTTAAGTGCTTGTGGATGTTTGCTAATGGAGAAAGACATGAAATAAAGACAATCTAGCTGGTTTATCACAATTCCTTTAGTTATTATTCATAACTGCAGAACGGAAATTACAAACCCAAATTAGTTTTCTAAATCGCGACAACCTGACTTTCAAAACTAGTGAGAGATAATTAGCAATTAAGAAGCGAGGCGAAACTACTGTTGTTTCAGTAAAAACGGTACAATGAGCATATGAAGCATGGAAAATAATTACGACAGACGTGCTCGTGACACAATAAGTGAAGGCGCGTCATCAAGCCGCCGTTATTACTTATTATTAGCGTCGCTTTGACCGCGTGTTGCGCGCATCCGCGTCCATAAAACGTCATCCAACGACTGCGAAATAGAGACACGGATATTAGAATGACCCTCGACCTCGTCGACTACTGACACAACACTGGCACAAGGGACTGCTGTTAAGACTGCTGCAGTCAGGTAGACGCAATGGGCGCGATGAGCGCGCCAACACCCGGCCCGCGACAACCAGATCGCAATTTCCGGAGTTCGCATTCCATTGCCCTCGTCAAAACATCCCACGCGTCCGCGTGAGACGGCAAGCTTTCATGTTTTCACGAACTGTACATGTAGTGAGGGAAGGACCCGTTCTGAGAACAGGATACCTGACAGCAGCTGAGAGAATATTAGGTTCAATGTCGAGCGAAAAATTGATATGACGGTGGCTTCATAACTGCACTGGTCCAAAAGACGGACAAGAAGTACCCAATCTTAACCATTCTTGGTTAAAAGTCTCACCTCAGGGGTTTTGCCTCACCTAGGCTGCCTGGGAAAGGAATCTTCAACGTGCCCTGATATCGTACAAGCCTCCATTTCGAAAGAATGCGTGCGAAGGAATTTCTCTCGCACGAAAAATTCCGAAGGTGTCGGGCCGGAATCGAAACCGCGATACGGGCTTAGAAGACCAGCACGTCAAGTCGTTCATCTAGCGTTGTCAAAAATAAAACAAAAGTGATAAAGCGTTGACTACTGTAGTGCGGTTGACTACTGTTGATTGGAACAAATAATAATGTTTCATGTCTGCTTAAATTCCATAGTCTCTCTGAATACTTTCGAGATTTGATCGTAGAACCAAATCGCGATTCTTGAAATGTTTTTTAGCGACGCCAATTTAAACATGCAACTGGCTGGCTCGAGAACAACAGCTAAACGTGTTTTCCTACTTTGAATGACAGGGTGTCAATATCGCAACTCGAACTGGTCGGGCTTCGTTTAGGAAAAGCGACTTTCCTAGTCACCCGTACAAACTGGCTTTCATGAAGTACGGAGAAACGAATGGGAATGGCCGATTAGATGTTAATTAGTTCTCGAGAAATAGATTGGCTGATGAATATAATCGTATTTTGTGAGAAGGAAACCTCTTTTTTTCTCACGATACAAGACTCGACATTCTGATCACAGCAGTTGCACACAAAATGACACTGCAACTCGGAGGCGACATTCTGATCACAGCAGTTACACACAAAATGACACTGTAACTCGAGGCGACTTACACCAAGTCGCACACACTAACCAATCCTGTCCGAGGAAAGGCACAGTTTTGTGCAATGGAACGAACCTGGTAACATTCCTGTTGAAACACTGACCATGTTTTGACGATGTTTGGACACGACTAGAGCTACATTCCACGCATTAGCAAAGCAAGTATGCGAAAATTAGTCGACAAACGCACCTACCTGGCGTTAGAAATAACATAGAAACCCAGGGAAGTTTAAACTCCTCAGGCCACTAGATTTCACTCGCCTCAATTAAAAGGTGTGCAGTGCTATAAACGTGTCCCCCCCGGGCGCCTTCACACGCCGGACGCCATTCCGGCAGCCACGTCCCATGTCGTGCCAATCATTTTGGCGACTCGCTGTCGTCTGTAAATCAACTCTCGATCGTCACTCGGCAAACACGAGCAACCGCAGCGACAACAGTAAAAACAAAAAAAAAAAAAACTGCGAGTAATTAACCACCTGGAGATCACTCCTCGATGCCACCGTAAATATGTCGGCAAATGGGCTGCCATTCGCGTGTTTATTACACGTAAATCTGATAATTTTGTCGCGCAATAAAACCACAGATAAGCCATTTGGAGAAAATAATATCGAGAGGCTTTTTTATCTTCTATACACACACACGCGAGTAAAAAAAAAGGAAAACTGGTTTTGGCGTTCTGTGAAATTCTTTGGGCACAACGACAGATATTGAATACATAGAAGAGGTTGCAAGTTGGAGTCACACAAGGAAAAATAAACTAATGTTCAGGTCCTGTGATTCGATAAAATGTGATCAATATGGTGTGGTACATATAAATTAAATATACCGTATTCAGTGTTGGTATTGGCCTCATGCGCTCGTATACCATAGAGGAAATGGTTTACTCGTGTGGGACATATTCTAAGTTTTGAACCGTTTTGAAAGATGGTATATGCAATTCGGGGCGATCCTAACTTGATTATCTTCATTTCAGCGTGAGTTAATAGCCAACCAGCACGGACTAGTAGAAACTGTTTCATGTGTTAGTGAAACGCTCGAAACACCTTCATATTCAGCAGTCATAGTCATGTATGCGTTCCTCATACTCGCTTTTTGCTCGCACACACACACACACACACAATGTACACACACGTACAATTGTGACAATCGATAATATTGCAATAGTACTAGTCCCTGTTTACCTCGACACTGAAGACCTATTTTACGAGCGCTAAGCAGCTAATTGTGTTACCGCGGTACGCAAGTACATATACACACGCCAGCCCTAGCACGACATGATCGGCAGTGACTTTTAAAGGATGGCGGGGGATAAATTTGGTGGTAATGTCTAGGGCGTCGCTCAAACAGGGGTGTGGGTCAGTTGGAAACATCGCATTTTGTGTACTTTACCCATTTAATCTTTACGTGACAGAAATTATAAATTCGAGAATGAAGATTTAGACATCCCCCACACGTAAAATTACAATTTTATTTGTAGCAAAATAAAAGGACCAGCTATTCATAAGGTTTCCCCCAAGAAGCAGCTCCCAGTTTACAGACACGTTAACAATCAGATGTTAGGCAAACATGGTTGGTAAGGTAATAACCAAACCGATGATTTCTCACAAAGGAGGGGGGCGATGTAGAACTAAAAGGCAAACAGTCCAGCACACCCCATTATCTTCGGTCATAAAACGTCCACCCCACATGTAATATAAAACATAAACAAATGAGATGTGTCGGGATCCAATATGGTGGTATGTACAGATGTATACCACCACAACACTGCAAAATCCAGCGTACGGCGAAGATCCAAACAAAACCGTAAGTGCTACTACTACTTACTTATCTAACGGCATTCATTACCCCGATGGCTTCAATTAGCCTTCAACATTCAGCCCGGACGCAGCATGTCTACAAGAGAACAGCGGCTCGTCCTAAAAAAAAACCGCAAGCAAACATGCAACACCAAATATAGAGATTCCTATAATTGGAAAACGGCAACTTACAAAAAGGGGAAAACGGCGTGCTTAATTTTTTCTAAAACAGCAACGTAGTGGAAGCGGAAAATAATAAAAAATAAATAAGTTTGTGCGGTCTCGGTTATTAGTCATCAAGTAGCCACGGTTGGCCTATGACCTCGACACTTAAGGATATCTAGCATCATCTAAAACGGCTAAATTATGACAGTGGTATTCCAGGTGTAGAGAGCATATTCCCCAATGTCATGAACCTGTTTACGCAAAATTCGGGGAAATGAGCGAAATTAGCAAGAGCGAATTATGAAACACAGATTACATATTTTTTAAACATTCAGGAATGGTCCATTTAAAATTAATAGATCCATAGGAAAGAAAATAGAATTAAAAATTAAGCATACATAACGAATACGGAAATCAAAAACAATGCTCTATTTCCGTACCCACTAGAAACACGCCGCAGCCGTTGCGTCTGAAGATTCTCTATTTACACTAGTTGCTCGGCGGACGACAGAGCATCTTCCTGTTTATACCGAAAAACGTCAAAATAAAGGCGCCCAGCTAGAAACAGTCGCGACCAATCAGCGTCCTCCTTGGCCTGCGCATGCAAGTCAACCTGAGAACACCAGCCATCACTGACACAGCGCACATCTTCGCCACCCTTTATGTACTCGTATAAGTTTTATTTGTGAGAGTTTGCATTGTTATCGGTTGTTAACATAGGCCCCTGGTCTCGGGTGGAAATGGGCCCGCCATAAACCATACTCGGGATCATACACAAAAGGTTGTTTTGAAAACAACGAACTTCACTGACGAAACTATTGAATAGATCTCAGATTGGTGTAATCATCGACATCGAAAATCGTGACACATCATGCCGGCAAGTCTCCTCGCGACAAGAAAATTCGAAATCTACATTCTACACTCATTTTACTTCTTTGGCCGTAACCATGCCCGTGTCTCATCACTACAGCCGTAACCCATTCTACATGCTCGTCGCACCTTTAAAAATAGGTTTTTGAAGACACCTAGGTATCGACTCGAATGTCGAACACAACAGTGTTCGTGTGAGATTGTGGTGGTTCGAAGGACAGAAGTTATTTTCAGAACGGCGTGAAAGTGTCGATAATCACCGTAAAAATTTGCGAATAGTCATTTCCAGATGTTATTTTCACTAAAACTTTACAGGATTGATTCTGGGAACATCGCTCGAAAATCTTCTGAAGACGCTGGTGCTTTCTGAATTGTTCGGTAAGCGAGCACCAGAACTTTAGAAGGTGAAACTGAAATAGAATGTTCGGAGCTCACTTCATGAATTTCGAACTCAATAATCCAAATGACGAAATTCAAACAATTAAGTTACTTAAAAATGGGGTTGTGCCCGGGACAGGCCGGACGAAAAAAAAGACAAACAAGAGTTGGCGATAACTCTTCTAATATAATAATAGTAATCTATTATTTAAAATGAAATAACTAAACTGACGATACAGACGTTCTTCCTAATATATTGTTAAATTACACTCGAAGTACAGTATGTGAATAAGCAAGAATGAAAGGTTGGAAACCGCTGCGCCGGTGAACATCAGCCAATGTTCACGCCACAATTTCATGCACCAAGGGTTGTCGATGACTCTGACGTTGCATTTTTCAACATAACACTCATGCTGCCCGACTTGAGTAACGGTTTTCAAGTCCATAGATAATAAAGGAGGGGACGGAGCGAGCGCGGAGAAATTGCGAAGAGAGTTTTTGGCGGAAGAAAAAAACCTAAACACGTTGTGAAGCCCATACAGGAATTCTGAAACGTTCCTGGGAGTCAAAAATGACAACTTTGATGGCTGACTAGGTCTTTCTTTTTTTCTTCCGCCGAAACACTTTGCGACAGGTATTTTTGGCACAGTATCTCTAGTTGGGATTCCCCAATTCTACACTGGCTTATACTATTCGTACTTAATTGGGAAAATGTTCTCAACATTTAGCTTTTGGCTTGGTATCAAAAATAATCAAGACAACTATAGTCGATATTCGAATTGAGTGCTGATCCATTAACACAATACAAGTAAATCGTTACGCCAGTTGAATAAAATAAAATCCCTGACCTTAAATCACTGATAAATAATATTTTAATTAATACATTAAAATTAAAGTAACCATCTGCCAAATGATCATGTCAGTGGCTGACTGCAGAGTATTGAATTACTTGTACTAACAGGGAGAATCGTTTACAGTCGTAGCTGGAAATGATTGATGAAGAATATCATTCGGTCCTATCAGCACAATCAATTCAATTTAATACTAGAGAGAAACTTGAGCAGACACTTTAGGGTGTGTCTGTCTGTTTGGCAGATGCAGGACTACTCCCTAGAGCAGACAGTAGGTGCGTTGATTGCGCATTGTCATGCTGACGTTTAACGTTACATTTTGCTGCTTTGATCTCTTTGGAATTACTTACTGGTGGTGTTTCAAATCATTTTAAGATGCATGGAGAGAAAGTGACAAAAGATAGAGATCATGAGAAACACAAATCTGTCTTTGTTAATTCATTCGCTGATAAATCGAGAAGAGATCGAAACTTATCCAACACAAGCAACTGGTTATGCCCAAACCCAGTAAGCAGCTCTTTGAACAGCTCAAAGCGCGAAATGACTAAAATTCCACTCAACCATTTTCGTCGTAGAAAAAGATAAAAAATACAAGCGTCAATTGATACTGCTGGGCCACACACAAAGAGTGAGAGAGACTTTCAGTTGCGTGAAGTCATTTCGAACAGTGAAAGAGAGACCCTGTCGAATAAAACGTGTGTTTGTTCAAGTGCCTGTGTGTGAGATTCGCATGTATTTTCAGTTGGTCTAGAGAAGGTCACAGGGCGCGGCAGCATAAAATAATAGCTGACCTACATATTAATAGTCAACCTTCCATCTGGTGTTATGAAACGAAATGCAGAGATACGCATCGACTGCCGTATCAAGTCACCAATGCAGTCTTAATCCCCGTTATTTTGTCGCCTCGACGGTGCCACGATACAACCAAGGTGGCGTCATTTCTCACGCCAATGTCTACTGCAACTTATTTCACGTCGTTCTGTTATTGCGCCTATCATATACGAATTTAATAAACAAAAATGCCACTGAGTCTAGGAACGAGTTGCGATTGCGAGTTACGACACGCTGGTGGACCTCCTTTACAAATATCTCAAGAAGACTATTGAAATAATATCGCTCAGTATTTACCCGGTTTCGGATCCCGGGAGAAGCATTGTCCCTTGACCTTTGTTACTCAATAAAGTGACCTGCCCAGTTTCAATACGGATCAAGGAAAATTGTGTGTGTAGTGATTCTATTCGATTGTTACTCGATATCGCCGGGGACGTTCTTATTTTTAAAAAATACGAGGCGAAGAGAAATGTTCCTTTAATGGAGTTCAAAAATATGTGTACCAAAAACTACCACGTCATTATACAGGGTCCTTGTCGCGTGGTTGTTCTCGGTACACTTATGTGTAGAAATAAATCTTGCGAAATATTCGATCCCAGTTCTAACCTTTGATGTCTTTGTCACTCACAACGTGCGGCCCGCTTGCAGTTGTAAGGCACGGCTATAAGTTATTCGTGCCGGGATTTTTTTAATTTGCAAGATTGTTGCTATTTTAACCCGCACCGACAGATTGACGGACGCCGCAAATATCCGTGGCAGCAGTTTCGTTTTACGTTTCTCGTTGCGCTAGCTCGTTATGCACACCCCGGACTATCTATCTATACACGTGAACCCCTCGAGCCATCTTTCAGGCGCCTCTAGACCTCCTTACCCACTCCGGCAAGTGTCCCGTGGGTTAATAACAGGAAAGTTTGGTGCAAAAAATAGCCGGAGACCCCGACACAGGACAGGGCATCACACTCGTCAAGTGAGCTCGAGAGAGAGCTCGAAGGAAAAAAGAAATGGCGTAATATTTTTTGACAATGTCTCTAAATTACACTGCAGAAAGAAGTCTGTTTTCCTCCTTGTCGAAAGAATTAAAGGAGAGCAATGGCCGTCAGTTGACAATCGGGAGATCATTAAGACACGAGAGTTCAGCAAAGAACAATTTTAATCGGGCTTTTCAGCTGAGTTCCCCGCTAGCGAGTGTTTGAGCAAAGTATATTCTCAGCGCGATCCACAAATTGAAGACGAGACTTTCTTAAGTCTCTCTCGGCTAGTCTTAAGGCACGGAAGGGATGGGCGATCTGCGCGTAACAATTTCTAGTCGAATCATATAGAAGGCAATTATAGTTTCGTATTAATAGTTCTACTCCTTAAACCCATGTAAATAAACCCACGTCCGTAAATTTACGTAATATTGAATCCAAACAAAATTAAAATTATAAAATCATTAATTCTTCCCGACAAAATAGGATGTGTATGTCGTGCAGAACCAAATAATACCTAAAACTGCTTCAAATATGCAGTTGTTCCGGCCTTCTTTAAGATGATGTACCAACCTGAAAAGAAAGAGACTAACATTAGAAAATATTCTTCCAATAGAAAAATGATTTCAAATTGAATTAAAATCTCGACCATTTATT
This sequence comes from Mycogona germanica, assembly GCA_034698785.1. NCBI lineage: Eukaryota > Metazoa > Arthropoda > Diplopoda > Chordeumatida > Chordeumatidae > Mycogona > Mycogona germanica. Next base: position 17,468 of record JAQGBY010003454.1, read on the forward strand.
TACCAAATTAATTAGCTTACCAAAAGACAGAACTAAGTTTAATGCATAAACATTTGCACAAAAATATATATGAAGACGTTTACCAAGAAAAGTCCGCGGAAGCAGCAAAAAATATAAAACTGCTCTTGCGAAATCTCTAAATCAGATCTTCTACACAGTCAATACAAAAATATCAATTCAAGACCTAAAATCCTTAGACTTTAGTCTTTAATTCTTTTTTGTTATTCAATATTAGTAGTTTCTGTATCCCTCAAGTGGCCAGGTGTGGGAATTTCTGACTTTCGTGTGCAGTATATTTGACAATTATTTAAAAAACATCACACATGCACTGTGATTTTATGCTAACGTTTACATTTTCTAGTTAATAAATTTGTTCCGATTATTAAAAGGCTTCCTAATTTTGGAATGGGTTCGACACGGGTCGCGAGACCGGCTGTAAAAAGAAATTCCAAAACGAGTGAATTACAAGCGGGCGTATCAGTGCCAAACAGAGCATGAGCGGAAGCAGTCGTCATTAAACTAAATATAGGTCGAAACTATTGGAAAAAAATTCGATGTCTAGAAGCTGTGCGTCCCACATGTCGCGTTGAACTAAAATTAAATGTTGCTAATGAGATATCATGCAACATGGGAATGTACAGCTGAGTATGTTCACTATCTGACTACCCAACGCAGTACACTTATGATCTAAGGACTGAACGGGCGTTCTAATTTACTTGAGTGTTTGCAGTTTATTACGGTGTATAATTCAAAAACCGATTGTCCGAGATCGGTACTTCTATATATCATACATCTGCATGATATATAGAAGTATCCATAATATTCTTGCTCGCCTTTTGTTTCTATAATAAGACCTGGTCAGCTCATTTGTGCAGTATTTCTGTAATCAAAAGCAATTTTACCTTCCGCTTATCATTTTTCTTTGATCTACACTATCGTTCTATTTAAGTGCCAAATTTCCTTTAAATCCAAGCATTTTTCACGAAGTTGTGATTATCTTTATTGGGATCTACATTTTTTTTGCCTCTCAGTTTAGTCTGAAGCCTACTCTCTTAATTAACTAATGTATTGCTTGCTGCACCGAAAATAACGGCTGGCAAATTTGACTTCCCACATGAGTTGAAAGAGCGCGTCAATACGCTTTGCTTCATACACATAACACACCGAGGCAAAAAGGCTGAGTCGACAGACGGCATTATTAGCGTAATGACGAGTTTCTGGTTTTGATCAAAATTAATTGCTCGCCGTTAATTCGTAAATACGAGTGCGGTTTCGCCGGTCTATACCTCATCAGATAAGAGAGAGGGATCTGCGAATCTCACAAAACTCCTGAGACCTCCCACAAACGGTAAAACGACTCCAGTTTTGTTCACATCAATTTACATAATAAATTGAGAGCTTCTGGGAAATATCCTACTCACAATAATGTGGTAATGTTTCAAAGGGATAAATTAATAAGGAAACCTTTGACGTTAATCTTAAACAGTGGACGCCAAATTTGGCAATCTTTAATTTTTTTTAAATGTGGATTCAGATAATTCTTCATTCTTGACAAATTAAATTGGAAGTTGGCTGCTTCGTGAGTGAAAAGAAAATAATTATAAGAAGCATTCGCAAGTTGTATTTGAAATTGATTTACTGACGTTGGCTCAGCGCGCTCGGTGGATCCAGCACATGCGGTAATAGTGAACAATTTTATCAGAGATGCTCGGCCGCGCTCTATACGCTCCTTCGCTTTCCAAACGCGCTCCAATAAGGT
>JAQGBY010003455.1:0-19226 GCA_034698785.1 Mycogona germanica
ATGTCATAACAAGAACGCTGTTTCGGTCAATATTATCACCTCGTTAAACTCAAGGTGGCAAGAACACTAACTAAATACTGCAACCAAAAATAATCATTTTCGAAGTTCTTTAAGCTTGGTTTGTGGCCGGAATATAGCCGGAGCCAACTGGTGGTCATTCGAAGTCAATTCGGAACGTGGTATTAAGGTCGACACTGAATGTTATCAGCTATGATTTCATATTTCAAACTGACCCATGGTCGCTGCTAGCGCGCATTTGTGCTAGTTTATTTTTCAAAGTCCGTTGCGAAATGGTACTGTGTACTGATTACCTTTCATAGACATTTACACTGTATTTGAACGGCCTTAATTTGGGTGCAAATTCAAAGTCGCCGGTAATGATTGTATTAAGATGTTTAAAGTTGTCAGGAATTTCCTTTTGTGTTTCGTTGCTCTGATAAGTAAAAGTGGTTATTTCCAACTCATCATAATTTTTGAATTGCTTGTAAATCGTTAATTGCGTTTGACGTCACATTGTTTAGGAAGATGCGAGACAGTTTGCGAAGTAATTATTACATTCATTGCCATTGGGGGCTTCGAGCCGTTCATGAAAACTGCCTTGTGTCTGTCTGCACATCGGTTTTTTTAGACTTTGATTTTGCGTACGCGTCCGTAAATGTACGTTATGTCTGTTTTGGTGGGAATTAAATGAAAAAAATCGTTCGGATGACGAAGGCAAGAGTGAATCGGTGGGGCGTGTAGGGGTATAGCCCATCATGTCAACATGAAAGTAGGAACGTGAGAGCATTTCTAATTTGACGGGTGTAATCATGCGAAAAATTAAGGTAGTACATGACGACCATATCTAATCTTTTTGAATCGACACCCAAATAGTACCGTAATATTTTGCCTGAATCGTAATGTTGTGTGTGAAGCCAGTTGTTTCGTATGAAAACAATGATGATTTTTTTCTTAATGCACAGTACATGGTTATTCAAGTGTTTGTTGGGTCAAAACTTCATATAATTTTCTTGTTAGTAGTTTATTTCCAGATAATAATAATTTCGAATTATTGTAGTAATTCAGAAAATAAAAGAGTTCCAACTCATATCTGCCATGCTAACTCAATTATTTCTCTTTGATTCATGTGAATGAAATACATTTTATTTTTCTGAAATTACTCGTACATTTTTGTATGATGTTGTTTGTGTCGAGGTTGTGTTTAATTTCTCGTCTTTTAAATAGCCTGAACTAGTTATGGATTTCATTCCTGATTTTGAAATATCTTTCGATAAAAGCTTAATCAACCTATATATCAAAATTCAAAATACATTTGGTATTTGTTTACGCTCGATCAGGTATCGATATCAATTTCTAGATCCGTTTACTCTACATACCGGTTGTAATGTACTAGCCGCAGTTATCGATTTAGACCGATGGCCACTACCCACATGGTACACGCCCCTGGCTTTGGAGATTTGATTTCCATTTGGGAAGATAAGTTGCGCAACTCGTATTACGTACTCGGTCAGTCTGTAGAATGTAAAGTAGACCGGGACCCAAAAAGAATACTCGCTTCAAGTCTTAACTCCTTCACCAGACCACTGTAAAACGAGTGATAGAAAATAAAAAATTTCAACGCATTTTGCACGCACTCTCACATCCCTCCAATCCCTGTTTTCGAGAATCGAGTTCTGTAATGTCAGAAGTAATTGGATGATTAGATTAAAAACTATTAATCTTGCTGTCTGGTTGTTAAATATAATGAAGTCCATTAAAATGGATTCACTGCTGTTAGTAACGACTGGAATTGGGTTAACCTGACCTTTAAATTTTTCTTTGTGTCAACATTGAATACTTTTTCCTTGGTAAGAGGTCTGGAACACAGTTTTATAGCAGTTTTAAAACAGCTGTGGGTAAATCTGAATTACTGGAATTAAGAGGTCTGGAACACAGGTTTTTATAATTTCCAAACAGTAGTAGGTAAATCCGAGGCGGTCACAAAAAGAACCAACATTTTGTTTAAATTAACAGATTATTTGTATGAAATTTGAAACAGACTTAGAAAACAGATTTTTATTAATAAATGACATTTTCAGTTCATGTCCAAATAAATAATAACAGCACATATGCAAAGATTGCGTTTTTCAAATTGGTAATTGGGGCGCTCTTAGTTATTAACGCAAGATTTACTAGTTTGAACAAAATAATATCGACGTTAAGTTTTTTTACCAAAAGAATATTTCGCCGATCACACACACACACAGACAATAGTATAAGAACTTCAATATTGTGCAGAAATGGCATTTACGTTTCGACAACTAAGTCTAAGTCGCCATGATTTGTAGTACGAATGTAAAATGAACAAGCAACAGAACTGGTTTGGCTTTGTTTTTATTTCAACAAAATTTACCAGATGCCATTCTTGGTTTCAAAGCCACACGTTCCATTAGAGACACTAATGACTATGATATTACCCGCGTCGAAGTTGTGTCCAATTTCTCTTGATTCACCCCTCAGGCTCCCTCCCCCACCTAACCCATCCTTACTTAATCTTCTGCATTTATTACTGTAATATGAATTGAGTACATATACTCAAATGATCTATGTTTTTTTTTGTATCTTTTTTGGTCCGAAAAGTCTCATTGTTGGCTATGCATGGATTTAAAGTAAATTATGCGAGCTTAACAATGCATCGTAAATTAAGTCGCCATTTTAAGGCGACAGTATTTTCAGTGCAGCGTCGAGAGAAAGTACCTGCTTCAAATGAAGTGCTAAGCTGGGATAAATATTTTAGATTCTTTATTAAGATTTGTGATGGCGTTTATATTTTACCACAATCTACGGCTGAGTTGTTGTTGCCATGTGCTACCTGCCGCGTGTAAACAAAGATACCAGCTACTGTATATTTTCGCTACTGATTAAGGAAATTTTTTGTTATTGTTCAGTTATCTCATGCTTTATGAAACTTGTTTGTGGTTCGCCCGATTGATCTCAAGTGATCATGTGTAGCACGACATTTATCTTGTTCTCGAATACGTGCACGAGTATATATATCAGATACAATACGAGTATGAAGTTTGACATTTAGAAACCACTTTTCCCTAATTGCCTTGTTCAGTTTCGTGAACAGCTGCGTTTTCGAAAGTGAAATTTTTGCCAGACATCATATCTGCCCTGTGTATCCGCCTCGTGTTTAAAATTCAAACACGAAACGATATTCTGTCTACAGTCTATCCGAATCCAACATGGACGTTCCCAAATATGACGTAACGTCAGTCTTATTACTTTTTAAAAAAAATACTTATAACGATTTTAGTTAATTTTATGCTGATTTGCCACACCAAAAATGAAATAAAGTCAGCGCCGTTTACGGATGCTAGCAGCAGAGAACTGATGGAAAAGAATATCTCAATATTTAAAAGCGTTTCTAGTCTCTACCTTGTCGTATCTTTGGTATCTGCACGGACAGAATTCTTCTCGTTCGCTGAGAATGAAATTTACTGGAGGTTGGCTCGCAATCTGTGGCCCGATCGCCTTAATAGAAGCCTGACGTGGGAGGTGTTGATTGTGGGATATGATGGGTGGGGTGGGAAAGAGTAAAGCGCTCGCCACAGACGTCGATGACCGCTTACCCCTTTTCTTCGGGTTCGACGGCTACCTGGATGAAAACCTCGACAGGATCTTATCTGGTTCTGAAACGATTTTGTAAGCACTATCAGCAGACGTTAACATTAAGTAAACGCTTTTGTAATAATTTCCTATGTTTGCGCCAGACAATCTTGTGGGGGATAATCCGATGGATGTGTGGGGAAATAGAATTGCCATAAGAAAAACGTTTCATGAAGTGAGTTCTCATGCGGCTAATTTCATTTCTGATCGGATAATTCTGTAATACGAACAAACATTTATCGGATATGTCAGTATGGTTAAAGTATTTCGTTGTTTTGAAAAGCAGATTCGAGGCCATACCAAGAAAAACAATTTCTCGATCCTCATCGTTTAAAACGATTAACTAACCTCGTCCAATCATTGTGTAATTTAAAAGCAACAAAATTGATTATTTTTAGGCATTTCTATGTCGTAATTTTTTCTTCTTTTTTCTGTGTTTTGCAGGACGAAGTTTGTCAACTGCTATGAATTTTCTGAAAGGTTTGTACCGAGAATGTCGCTATTTTATCTATGTGTCACACTTTATTTGTGAACACCACTACAATGAAGAGATACCACAAAAATTACACGCATCGCCTTAAATTAATGTGTGTATCGTAGAATTACAACTATAAAGAAATATGTCAACCAACTTTATTTTAACCTATAACTGCGATTTAAATTCCTTTTACGATGCTTACTTTCCTGTCCTTCGATGATAGCTCACCAACCGCAAAAGGCATCACCATGAAATTTACACTGGATTTACATTCGAATTGTTGCCATGCTACGGTGAGCGCAGCTTGTTTCCGCTCTTCGTTTTGATGCGTTCGTGAGATACCAATTTAATAAACAAAAATAACACTGGACAAAAATAAAATGACCGTAACTATGGACGACGGCGAGATACCTGTTCGAGTAACTGGTTTCCACATGAGGGGGAAATGTCGAGATCTACTAGCAAGTTAGGGGTACTGAGAGGCTAATGACGTCACAAAAGCAAAGACTATTGTGAACTTAGGACCACCGAAAACCAAAGCAATACGTGAGACCTGTAAGAAATTTGTTTGCGAAGTATGGATTGTTTAAGACTACTCGACTAATATCGCGCTTTACTGTTTTCCAGTTTTGTGATTATCAATCTGAAAGGAAACTACGTCCAATTTCCCGCCAAAGGTCAATGTCACCAAGGTTTCTAATCTTCCATTTCTTTGTTGAGAGTGAGAGTTAAAAGACAAGGTTTTGCGCGGCGCCCAATTTCAACTGCCAATGGCGCCGGTGTAATGTTATTGTTTGGGAGTCGGTTTGTCGAAAACCTGTTCCCGGAATGTTGATGCTGTTTTTTTTTTAGCCTGGTAGTGGTGGTGGTGATGGTGGTGGTGATGGTGGTTGCCAGTTTTGCACAGCGGTGTGTTGGGATATTGGGGGGGTTTTTGCACGGTATTTTGCGCCAACATCCGTTGTGGCTGCTGTGGTGCTGCTACGGTCCGGCATTATCATTTTCTAAATGGAAATTTTCTCCCCCGTCATCAACATCATCAGGACCCCCTCCCCGTTCTACTCGTGTTTTTTCGTTTCTCCGTCTTGATCAGCGATCGCCAACCTTTTTATTTTATTGTTGGCTGCACAAAAAAAATAATCAACTGGTCAATCATATTTTCGGACTCTCTGGTCCGGGTTCGGGGGCTTTTTTCTTTCGATGTGTGAAATGAATTGAAGTTAAACTTTTTTTAATAAAATGTTATGAGCAAGGTGCTGTGACTATCGCTACAGAGTATTTTAACCTATTCGTGAATCGCATTTATTGTGGCCCCTCTGGTGGCGATTCAGATAATCTTTTGGTTCCGAACTGCTATAGTAGATCGATAATCTGAGAACTATATATGAGGTTGGGTTTTTCTTTTGTTGTTGCTATTTTTTAATTTAAAAATCAGAAACTGAAGCAAGAATATTTGATCTCTTTCGGTTCGCTCGGTTCATTTCTCGATCGGTCAAACCGTTTTCGTTTAAAGCATTACACATGTATACTAAGTAGTTTTAGCATCTCTGGTCCATATCATGGCATCCCCCTGGCTATTATTATGTCAACATAGAAAATGCTTTTGTTTTCTCTTTCAACCGCGTCGGCCAATCGAAATGGCTCGCCTATGTCCTAGAGCAAAATACAGAGATACTCTGTGCGTGAACATACATCATACATGAATGTACAATCGAGCTAACTTGTTATGCAAAACGCAGCAAAATTGTTTTTGTCAGATGCTTTCGACTAGATCGTAACGACGGTGGCGACTCTCCTGTCTGGAAATATTGTTCTGCTCAGGAGCCGGACACAATGTATTGAAATTAAGCGGCAGGGCGGGCACTGGCTTTGAGCAATCACTGAGAAATGTACCGCGAAGATCGTATCGCTGGAGTACTGACTGTATCTGCATGCATATTTCATATGATGATGATGTCGATGTCCTCGAGCAATGTCGTGATTTGTAGTTAGCTTCTGATAGCAACTTCATGTATATGTAAAATGTAATTCTCTTTAAAAAGAAGTTGCTGTTTTTCTCCGTGATTCGATAGCTCACCAACAGCGTGACACAGTGTCAAGAAATTTACACTGGATGTAGATTCTACGGTGAACGCTGCTTATTTCAGAGATTGGTTTTGTTGCGCTCGCGAGATATGAATTTAATAAACAGAAATATCACATAGCCTGTGGTTCGAGAGGACTATTAATATTAATAGTTTTTTAATTAATATACTGTATATCTCGGTTCAGGATTTCCCCGTTTTATGATTCCGGACGTAGTAATACTTATATGTATTTTTGATGGTGTAAAATGACAATGGTGTAGGTGCAGTGTCACCTATTTGGCAATTTCGTAGCTCGTTTGTGATATCCTGAAATATATCGCTATATCCTGAAAGCGCCGAGATGTTGGCAATGCTCTGTCTCTCTTCTCTGTCTTCTTACGTTGTTGAGAAATGCATTTATTGAAGCTGTTCTTCCAACTGTCGTTTCGTATTTTTTTATATTTACCCTGTACCTGATTTCCAACGAATTTTCGATCCTCTTTGCTGACTGACCCCCTTCAGCCCCTTCTACCGCCCACTGTGCAGTTTTGCAGTTTATCTCATATTCGACCATTAGGACACATGACGCCAGTGGTTACATTGCGTGCCAGGTAGTTTCAACGAACGTAGTCTAGTTACATGACGTTTGCGTTGTTGCAGAGTCGGGTGTCTACGTTTATAGGGCGGCGTTTGTTTGCGTTTCTTGAGCGCAAACTGAATGGTCAGCGCAATTTGCGCTAACCTTGTATTTTAAATGTGCGATATGAAAGTTTCTGTGTCGTGGGCAGTTTTTTTGATGTTTTTTGGGCAATCTTTTCCGCCAAAATGTGAGGAGTCGACAGTGGAAATTTCCGAAGATTCCGCTTTTGTTGTCATCTATGATTTTTGACTTTTATCTTGTTTTGGATCGCTTCCATTTTTGTTCAGCTTTCCTTTTTGACAGACAACCAACCTTTTTGAAATATTTTTGAAGACTTCGTTGTGGTCTGTGGGCATGCTTCTAGCAAAACCTTCCTGACGATGATGTGTTATTAGTGATTGCCGGTTTATAAGGGGCGGCGCTCTTTCGCCCATTGATTTACGCTGATCTTGAAAGGCAATGTCTTAATGGAGATGTTGATCTGTGACGTTCACTATTGCATCGCTGAAGACCTTCTGGGGTAAACAAAATAAGTTGAAAATTGTTTTGTTTGTTGAATGTTATTTGGGAAATTGCGAAAGAGCTTCTCTTTATTCTGATCCAGAGTTCCTCGCCGCAAAACGTTCTGCATGCGTCCGGGACGTCTCATGCAAATTTCTTAGTCATGTTTCGCTTCTTAAAGGGCGGCCGGGAACGGGGCCGAGGATGAGGGAGTTGCTCGGGGGTGTGGGAGTGGGGGTGGGGTGACGGACGACCGGCTGATATTGGAAACAAGTTTCGTTTTCCAAGGTTAAAACTTGATCCTTTTCGCCGGTGCCAACCGAACGAAACACGTCTCGAAGTAAAGGTCTGTCTGCGTTTGGGCCATAGGGGACAGGTTACATTATCAGCCATGCCTAGTCTACCGGGTAGTCACTATATACATTTTTTAAATTGTCTTTCAGATTGTAAATGAAAAAAATTTAAAAGTTCATAAAATGAATCTCATAATTTATTTTGTTTTTAAGTTATTTTGTCGTTTAATTTCGTTGGTCTAATTATAAAAATTGATCTAGGTCCTAATTGTTGGTCAATTCTAGTTGGCCCCGACTACAACTGCGTGTGGGTGGGCAGCTGAGATTGAGGAAAAAAACGTTACCATACACGGGCTGCGGTGCAATATTGCATGACGTCGTAGTTCAAACCTGATCCGCGTCTGTCTTTTGTCGGGATTCGGATTTCGCTGAGGAAAAGCGTAAGCAAGCCCACGCGTTCACTTAGCATACTCTATAATATATATTGTTCACATTAGCGAGCTTAACACGATTGCTTACCTGGTAGTTTTTTTTTATTGGGATCTCCATAAATTTAAAATGAGTTACGCGCGATATTCGTGGAAAATCGTCCCACTCGCACACCCCTGTGAAATTCGACGAATTGAATTTAGATGATGCTGCAAATTGAGTTTCGCTGAAACTGGGAGAACTAGCTTTTACGACACCTGCTTTGCAGGAAAGTGGCGATAGGTTATCTATGATATAATATTGGGGAGTCATCAGCGACACGACCGTGCGGCAAATGAGCGATGCGGTGAGAAGATTGGCGGTGCGCCTGATAGGCCGATTAAAGCGATGGCCTATTCACAGTGGAAAAGAAAAAAGTGGACCCAGTACTCTTTCTTGCTCTTGACTGCAGCAATATTTTAATACAACAACAAAAAAACATTTATCGGGGGAAAACGCGGTTCTAGATTTTTATGGACGTGGGGACAATCGGCTTCCGATATGCTTTTAGATTACGTGATAAGCCATGAACGCATGCAGTGATGTGAATTGAACATCAGCCCGGGCACGCGATGTTCTGGAAGTTGGTGAGGAATCTCTCTTTAGCTCATCAGTCTGTAGTTCCAGCTTCCTTAAAAGATTTCCCCCTCGCGTTCGTCGGTGCGTGATACGACCACAAGCAACCGATTAGGGGTGGCGAGAGAGGGGGGAGTTGGGATGAACCTAAGGAGGAGATCGACTCAATTTCGTTTCTACAATGGCGCGATGTGTTCGACCGATTTCCCCGACACCTACATTTAAATGCAGTGCTACTGAAAAATGTTTGTTAAAGAGGTTCAACGTTGATTGAACGTGAGAACGTTTTCTCAGCGGGAGGAGCTCAAGGATCTGACAGAATAAAGTGTCTTTTACTATTGGACATTATTTCAACCAGTTATTTACATCGTTAACTAGTTGGAATTTATTTTAAGGATCTAGTAAAAAAGAAAGCATTTTATGCTCAATACTCAATCTCAATCTCAATATGGATTGAATGTTTTGTATGATAGGCGAACATTCAATATGATTAGTGCCTTTGATTAGACGTCTTTTAAAAGTGGGTTCGAGGCATATCAAATTGGAAGACATTTTCAATTGTTTTAGAACAGTTTCAATCTTTCAAACATTTTTAAAGACCCTCAAAATTAATTACTCCGACATTTTGTGAGATGTTGCTTGCGAATATTTGTGGAAGCGCCGGGTCAAAAATATTGGAACAACTCAGTTTGTCCGCGCCAGTGTAAACACTCGGTATAAGATGTTGTGGTATAAAGGGGTTGATATTGCAGCGACGATGCGCGTGCCATTTTTAACGTGGGGAAGTGTAGCATTAGTTGGGATGGGAGTTTTCTTAACAGTTCGGAGGGGAGGTGGTGTTCGTCTCGATCAGTCGACCCACCGATGTGTGGCCCGCAAAAACTCGATGGAGCCGAACTGTTTTTAAAGAGTTGGCAAACGTCGAACGAGTTCTCATTGTTTCCCGGAAGAAGATCGATTTTTTTCTTTAATTCGTAATCGGAAACCATTTTTTGAAAATTTGCCAGAGAAAACATATCATGATTTAATAGTCATCAAAATGTAAAGATGCGCAAGAAGCTCAGCTTTAAAATACAATTACAACACAGTTTCTGGGAATTTCGTTGTTTGAAATAGGAAAAACAGATTGAAACCAACCTATAGTACATGCTCGGGTAATTTCTAGTTAGTAAATTAAATTAAATGTGGCTGAAAGATTAAGGGGGTTGGTTATTCACGGAGTAAATGCGAAAATGGGGATACCCTAACTTTAAGGAAGTATATTCTTGTGTTTGAGTCATGGGGTGGCATATTTATTGCAATGCCAGTTTGGTGAAAGAGGACATGAGGAATTTAAATAATCAATAGAAATGGCGGCTGAAGTGAGCGTGGGGTGGTGGTTGGGGATAACTTTATAAGGAAGGGCCCCTGAAAAGGAGGGCTGAGTTATTGGCTGTTGTCGACGAAATGCATTTCGCTTAAATTTTCCATTTATAGAGACTAGGCGAAAGGGATTTCTATTTACTCCCACGTTTGTCGTTACACCATCCCCCACCCCATCCTGGAAGTGAAATACGACAGTTGACAACTTAACTTCGGCATCTTTGCTTCAGATAACGTGTACCGTATCACGACATCTAACGGGTCTGAGTCTGTTATTGTGAAGAATGTTAGTCGTACCCCCTTTATTCAGATCCCTGAAGCGGCGACTCGGTTAGCTTTGAGGTTGAGTTGTCGTCGATCAGCGCTCGCAGGACGAAGGGGCATCGATTTTTTGGCGAACCGCAAATGCAAAACTCGTCTGCGAGCCGCAATAATTTACCATTTTTCTTCTTTAGTTTCCACTTGAGAGCAAGTGACAACTAAACTCGGTTTTCTGGAACTGATGAGGTCGTAAATTTTTTTGCCCGTTGGTGTGATTCGAAGTGCATTTTTTTCGAAAAACACTCTTGCAAAGCATTTTTTAAACTTTTTAATATTATGTAACGTGCTCAGATTCGAGCTCAGATTTGGCTAAAGAAATCTTTTATAATTCGAATAGGCATAAAATATACCACGTCAAAAATTATCTCTGTTAAAATAACAGCAATTTTGAGGCATGTTCAAGGAAGAAAATTGAATTAGATGTTTATCTATTCCGGATAAATAACATTAAAAAGAATTTGCCGATAAACTGTTTGATTATCTTTATAAAATTCTGAAAATGTATGGGATTAATTTTGTTTTGATTTGTGATTTGAAAATGAAACTATTTGATAAATGAAAACGTAAATATCGCAATCTAAGTGCACCTTAGGTCCCACGAGGATATTTGAATTGTTCCGGGTATGTTATGAATTTAAACTACGAAAGAATAAGTATTTTTGTTGTTGAACTTGGTTTCAATAATGAAAATATCAAAAATCAAATGAAGCCCTGCCACATTTACTGGATTCTCAAGAATGTTATTTTTCTACCCAAGTTCCTCTTCAAAATGGTAGAATTGGAGATTATTCGTGATCGTGTTGCTCACAAATTTTAGTTTAAGGTTGGTGAATCTTAAAAGGCAAAGATTTACGAATGAGAACGCTGTCTCGGTATATATTTTTTCCTGTACATAAGGAAGTACGTCTAAATTGCATTTTAAGATATATGCTCTTTGTTAACTTCTTTATTCCCCAAATTTATTGCATTTGCTTAAAGCAAAAAGCCTTCCCATTCGTAAGAGGAAAGAGGGTTGCCGACGTTTCCCCATAAATCAATGGTTTAAGCAGTCCGAAACATGAGCACTATTGTAGCTGGATTTGTAAACCTTGGTTGTGATCGTGTTGCAGCGCTGGCTGGCGACAATTGACATCAGGTTTGAAATTTGAGAATAATTCAATAAACAATAAATTTAAAAGTTCAAACGATTGTCTTTTACTGAATGGCGTCTCCTTTTCCAAATTATAATTGGAACTTTTGGAATAAATGCCATATCAATTTTGTCTCTTATTATTTGTGCCTCAGATGCAGTAAGAGCTATCATGTTAAATATTTATTTATCAGATAGGACCATCGCTAAATATATGATTTTGTGGGAAGCGTCCAACGCTCATGGCACTAAACTTCAGGAACAAAGTAAAGAGTAAAATAAGATTCAGCATTTGGTTAAACGACTTACGTTTTCTCCAGCTCACATGACGTGAGCTGCATAGCGATGATGCTTGACCAACCAAACTCCCATCAAATGGAGAAGGGGGGAAAAGGAAAAAGAGTAATAGTTTTTTTGAACAAAACAGAAAACTTCCATTGACTTCATAATTGGGTGCGGGATCTCTTGATACTACGTTTGTTGTCCCCTTGGGGAAGGCGGCGAGACGATATAGGTAGGTTGTTTGTGATATACACTTGTTGGATGGCCTTTGATGACCAGCTGAATTCTAGCGACGGTCAAAAGGCCACCACAATGGACATTCTGAAGTTAAACCACCCATCTTGGATGGCACGCAGCGTCTGCGCAACTATTTTCGGAGGTAACCTGACAAATTGTCTTCTACAGCTTATAGGTGAGGCTCTCTTCATAAAACTTCAATAACATTCGCTTAAATTCCTTGCTGGACGCAAGTTCATGTAAAAGTTCTAGATTTGGTATTACTTTTGATTCGAGTAAATCTCTGGTCACTCAAGAAAAGTTCGCGACAAAAATGGCAATCGTACACACATCCATTGAAAGTTCTTTGTAGCCGATGCCAAAAACAAATTTAGCTGATGGCTGAACCTGGATTCAAATATGTCCACCCGCTAAATTATCACAGAAAATATCATCAGCACGATTGTGTTGGATTTGGTGGACCTTAGTTAATATTTTGTCTTTGACGCTGTATAGAGACATTGTGCGTGTCTAGTAAATGCAGGCATCATCGCCCTCTAGTGATTGCGAATTTTCCAATACCGTTGATGTAGCCCGTCTTCAGAAAGTCAATCATCGCATGTATAACATACGATTTCTTTAATTTCGGATTAAGTAATGGCGAGCGTCTGAAGAGTGTGTCTGACTGGCAATATGGCGTATCATTACTTCTAAAGAGCCGTCGACTTTTCTGAAAATTCGAGTATAGGTGCACATTGGCCCTGTATTACATGTCTTGAGTTTCAAGTAATTGATCGTTAAAAATGTCTAATAGCCTGTGGTGTATGGCACGGTACGTCAGCATACCCTTGAAAAGTACATGACTGGTAATAAACTGAAAAGGATCCTGAGACTACGTGCCAACATACTGTCGATGAGGTCCAGAGCGGATACGTCGAATCTGACATGAACAACTTAAACCAACTTAACAAGTAAATGAAATAATTTCCAACTAGTTGGCGATGTTAATAACTACAACTTAACAAGTTTTTCCAAGTTGCACAGTTTCACAAGTTCACAGTCAGTCAGTGCCTAAATTTTTATGCCAATGCCACGGAAAGAAAATATATTTTTCAATCATGTTTACACTTTTAAAAAATATATAAATTCACTGTAGTCAACTGCACTACTGTTGGTGCTTAGCTAAACGCTTGTGTTGTGTACGTTCACTTAATATCATATGACCGTGAATTATTTTTTCGCGATGGTCTTAGTTGAGCATTCATGTTCTGAAATGCGCTTTTTATAATGGACTATAAATCGAATGCTCGTGGGCCGACAGCATCATTTAATGGCCAGTCCCGGTGCAATTAAACTCATCTCGTAATCACCATTAAGTGCCATCCGTAATTAAATAGTAATTGTTTTATTAGAGAAAATAGTTTTGACGTCGTTTTTCGTAATATTCATAATTATAATTATATGGACGGGTTGGTTCCACCTTTTAGGGCGTGTGCCTTTTCATCAGGGGAGCAACTTTGTGCTATAAAACGCCGATGCCCTTGCATTATATTGCGTTTCTAGTGTGTTTTCTTCGTGTTTTATAACTAAATGTCTATTCAAGATGCACACAATAAACATGAATGTAGTTCAGTGTCTCCCTGGTCAAATATGGCTGAGTGCCTGTTTTAATACGCTCTATAAAATTTGACTGCTGGTACGGGAGAGGTTTCTGCTTAATTATTTGCTTCCGATTATTTTAGTGCCAAAGTGTTGTTCACGGGCGGGCGCCATTTACATCAATAATTAAATGATTCGAGACAGTTTTTTTTTATTTGGTGAGGTAAGTCAAGTGCAGAGGTATTTAAAGACGATGACTTTGCAGTACCACTGCCTTGAATGGAGGCGAACTGCTTCTTAACAGTTTTTTTGTAAAATTTAATTATGTCACTCTCACTGTGGACATATCTGGCACCAATGCCTACAAACACAAATACTCGGTAGAGTGTGTGATTAAAAAAAATTGTCGTCTTAGTTCTAAGCAGATTCCAATTTTTGGAGTTCAAACTCTTTGGATGTAGCAGCCCACTTCCATATTATTAATCAATGAAACTGATTTGAAAATTTAATCTTTAGAACGTTCAATATTTTCTTTTTGTTTATTTCTAACCGTTTCCTGTTTGCTGTACAGTGTATATTTACAGACTGCTTAGCCGTGTGGTATTTGTGGATAGTGTCCGTAGGTTGGCCTGCAACGTTAATGGATTGCTCGCATTTTAGTTTGTTTAGCGGCGTGTTAATGGAGCGAAATTTCAGCCCCAGGCTGGGCATGTGCATACATGTACTGAACATGTAAGTTTATGTGTGTATTCTCGTATATCGTACATGTGTACGCCGAAGGCTGCTCCCTTCAGCCGTTTTGCTTTTATTGTTATTGTTGAATGGATGTTACACGATATCAGAAGTCGCAAATGTAGTGGCCTCAGTTTATGTTTGCCTAATTAATGGCAGTATACTCTGGAAGTGAACGGGTTTACACCACGAAACATTTCAGCAGTCTGCAACTTTGTTTTTTTTTCGAATTCCAATGCAAGCATTTGTTTTTGCATAACAGTCGTCCTTCTTTCAGAATTGCATTTATTTTTAATTTGCGTAATCTTGAATTAAATGATGTGTCAAAGGTCAATATAGAGAATAGACCAACATTTCAATCACCTTTTGATTTTCATTGAAAATCGCTGCCCAGTTCATCAATTTTTTGTTTGTGAAACAGTTTTAGTTGACCATTTTAAAAGAATGAAGACATAAAGCTAGATAGTTTAAAATAGAAATAGTTAAAAATATATCCGAATCTGTTGGTGCTTCTGCACTATAACCATTTAAAAAGATTCGTTTTGCTTTGATTTAAATCATTATTCCATTTTCTAACATCTGATTTAAATAAAAGATGGTTTTCGTTTTGTTTAACTAGCGCTGTTTTTGCTAGTCTGGACTGGAGTTAAAAACAATTTCTGACTCTGCTCGTGTGTGTGACCACCTTCAGTGTGTCATGCAAAGTGGGGACATTTGTAAGTGGTGGTGGTGGTGGTGGTGGTGACGTCAGTGATGGCGCATTGCACGATGGGGGAGGGTGGATCGTGTGCCGCGGCATTGTTTAGGAAAAATGCTAATTAGTAAATGGGGTGGTGACATTTGGGCTCGCAGTTGGTGTATGCTGGATGTGTGTGTGTGCTGTGTTGATAGTGTTGCCGGGGAACTGCAGATACTGAGCCGCGCCTCATTAGGTTGGCGCTCTCGTGTGTTTGTTTGCCAAACCAAACCCGGTTCCGCGCCCGTGGACGCACATTTGAGGACTGATATCGTCGTACTACAACGAAAACACACACCATTGGGGGGGTGATACTGTCCAGGGGTCATTCCAGAAGTTAAGAATGACTGCAAACCTCGGTGTCTTCATTGTGGTAACGTCACGTGTCATGACTGGAGATAAGGTTTGACTTTGAAAATATACTGTTTAAACATGCATGGGAGTTGTAATTGTGTCCAAATGGAATTCAGTCTTCATTTAGAGATTGGTAGACGATGCCTTGAAAATAAATGATATATAAACATTATACATTTTGGAGGAGGGGAATTTACACCTGTATTTCGAATCCTGTTTCTATCAAGAAAGCCCAATGATGCTCAATAGACAAAAGATGATAATTATTTACGAGTTTGTATAGAAAAAATATTATTTAGTCGCTTGATTAAAATGTCAACAAATCACTACTTCGAACATGACAGTCAAAGTTATTTTAAATGTTTCGATGACATCCCATATTTTACGAGCGCATGCGCAGGATAAGGAATTTGTGTTCCAATTTGTTGAGTGATTTTGGTCAACCAACGGGGGCCATTTTTACCGGGAAATGCATTGTTTCAGTTTCAGCACTTAGTATCTATCATTCGCGTGCGGACTAAATTGTGACAACATACGTAGTTGATTAATTGGCCGCGCGTAAGACCTCATTTTGGATCGGCCTACGATCAACTAGATCAAACCCTATGGTCCAGTGTGTGTACATGCATGTCGATTGGAATTGCCCTGTAGCTGTTAAAGTAAGTACATGTTTGCCAACTGGATCAGACTAGGGGTGGCGCCCACCCTGTGCTTCTAGCCTAGGGATTTATTGAAAAAGGATGGGGAATTCAGACCACATGCAGCATGTAACAGGAACAAGGTCTTACATTAGTTCAGTTGCAGTGATTTCGTAAATTGCAATTGTTTTATAACCAGCTGAGACATCTGTGTTCCAATCCAATCCTGTCGATGTCGCTACAAATTAACAAGAATTTGTTTTTCGAAAATAAGAGTTTTTTTTTAAATTTAATGTCTCTTGAATTTCGTGTGAAATGTTGTATTAACATTTTTATTTACTAATTGTGGGGTCAGCACTGGGCGAGCACTATCACATAAAGGTCTGTAAAAATTTCGGAACTAAAATAAGCGGTCATTTAATTTTATCGAAATTAACAAGAACCCTTTCGGAATTTGAAAATGTTTCACTAACTTATTCGGTTTGGTTCGACAAAAGTTCGACTGAACATTCGACGAGTTCAAATTCTCGCTTAATTCCAAGATTTCGACCAAATATTTTTATGATATTATTTTAGATAATATCGTTACAGTTCAAATTATAAAAAACATTTTACATCATATATTCTTACAGTATATTTCGAGGGATTCATTGAGGGGCAAAAAGCTTGGATAAACTGGCACTAGGCCAAGCGTCATCAGCGACGGGAGGCTCAAAACAAAAGTGGTGTACTTTTTAGTTCGCTGTGCACCCTCTGAAGGGGTTTACGAGTTAAGGGGGTTGTGCTGAGGCAACGCTGAAGTGTGGGTGGACCTGGATTGATGCCAGGCACGAAATTTGGCGCGGCAAGCGCCAGTTCTGGAGCGGAGATAAATATAAAAACGCAGAATCTATTATGGTCTATTAATAGGAATTAGAATGCACTTTTCGGTGCGTTATTGTTACCGTTTCGGGCCTTCGTCTTTTTCCCCCCTCACTTTCATTAGACTTTCACTATGATAAGCCATGGATTCAGATTGACTGATTCTTTTTTGCATCACTCAAAAGGCAGAAGGTTGTCTGTATTTAATTCCACTACCATTACCATGAATCATGCAATAATCGTGTTGCGTCTTAGCACAACTCTTATTACAAAGCATTGTGTGGAACATCAGAACGACTTAAATTCATTTTGTATACACACATAACCCGCTCACTTACTATTTTTGTGTTTAGTTTAATTTCTTTTTTTTAGTGAACGCTCGTTTTGTTCGTTCCATGCTGCCAAACTGATATCGTTCAATTGTGGTACTTTTAGAAAAATCCATTATCAATCTATGCGCCTCGTTGGTATTTCTATTTAGCTGTTTGGCGTTCTTGTTTTTTTTTTGTTCTCTTTTTATGTGTGTATAGTTAGCTTGTATGATGTGTATGTAGGTCTTTATTATACACGCGTGTGACGTGTTTTGTCTCGATAACGCTGAAAGCGTTCTAAATTTGTCGCTAATAGAAAATTATATGGCTTCATTTTGGCAGGGCCATGATACGGGCCACCATTTGGTCGCTCCCAGGAACCTCCATGTTGATCGCTGAGGATAAACGTATTTTATGAAATTTTCAGCCTGGATCCCTCTTTCAGCGCTTTGAATTGATTCGATCCCTCGTTTAATCGTGAAGCCCCTCTTTGTTATGATTCTTCTTTGCGTCAAATGTTAGTTGAAGAGCTAATCAAATTAAAGAACAAAATTGTACAGTAAATTAAGTTCGTGGAAATAATGTTAAAAATATTTTTTTTTAATACAAAAAATGCGCTCTGGAAGTATCCGGGTATGAAAATGTTTCCTCCTGGGGAATCATAACTAATCCGAATATGAAACATTTTGAAATATTTTGAAGTTGGTGACGACACAATCGTTACGATGTTGGAACAGTTATAGTTAATATTTGTCTTTCGTTCGTATGTGCGAACGTTTTTACAAAATGTGTCCATGGCCTAGAGACAAGGTTTGGGATTCTATGGGGGGGGGGGAGATATTGAATGAGCAAGCAGCCAACGCCCAGCATTGCAATGTTATGCACCATATTATAATCTATGTATGGCTTAACATGTATGGAGATACGCTCGGCCCCGAAGCTAAATATACGAAGAGAGGGCGTCATGAAATTGAAGAGGTCGCCGGAGTCCTCGGCAAGCTGTGATGGCCTGCAATGCGTACGCAGCTCTACAACGTGCTCACTTTGCTGCCTTTGGAAAATAATCTTGACAAATGAGATAGTAATTGAAACAGTGGTGTGTTTGAGAAATGAGACAAAGGCTTAGTTCCCCGAGGTGGTGGTGGTTGGTGAGAATATTTATAGGATGCCCGTGGGACAGAGAGAAGATGGCCAGAATTGAAATGCTTGATGGTGTGGTTTCGTGACGTCATCATCCCTTGCTTCGATTTTGAATGTAAGTTCGTCGTTTGCTTTTTTTGCGTGTGCCCGGCATGTGACTCCTCCGAAATGCCTCCGTTCCGGTCATTTGCATTTGACTTTCCTCAAAAACAACAAGTCTCAATTTTTTGTCAGCACGCATATCCAGAGAGATTAGATTAGAAATTGAGAGTTGTTTATGTTGCCGAAAGCTGAATGGTGGCTGAGGCATTCAATCACGTTGGCTACACTAGTCTACTGCTCAAGGGCTCTCTGAAGAAACAGTCATGCGGCCATGTGGCGGTGAATGCACTGCGTTCCGCAAAATCGAGACAACTAGCGAATGTCTCCACGCGAGCCACTAGCGGCGACAATTGGAACCAAACTTTGTGCAAACCCTATACCCCATTATCTAATTTATTTGTTACTTAATTCATCACCAAATTGATCCAAACACTGGAAAAGTCTTTCAAAAAGTAGTTACAATTTTTTTCCCTTCAAATTGTATCTCGTCTTTAGTGAACCCTCAACTTGCGAACTGGAAAATAAAATCAAGAAACTATTTTTGGAGAACAGATTAGACGATGGTGGGCTAAGTTTCTGACGCGTCCATGTTGATTAGCTGTGGCGCCATCTGGCAAAATATCGCAAGCACTAACATCCGACGTGTTGTTTCAGGTGGTGAGTCGAATTGAACGAAAACACATAAATATAGTTACATATTTTTTTTCTCTAAACTTAGAAATGTGACCTTCGCTTGCGGGTTGATTCGTTCTTAAAACCCCGACCCATGT
>JAQGBY010003456.1:0-19226 GCA_034698785.1 Mycogona germanica
GATTGTTTAACTTTTTTGTTTAAACGATCTTCGTTGCCGAGTATCTGATTGTAGTCCTGCAATCCCCAATTCTAAGTTAAGGTTAAGGACTATAAGGTTAAGGTTAAGGAAGGATTTACGTCATAAGGACTTTCTCAGGTCGCTTAACATAAGCTTCAACAGATCCACCTACGTTAAACACTATTTGGGCTTATCAGCGATCTAAATACGACACAGAACCGTGGAAAACGCGACAAATTCCACAAGTAAAAATATTTAAACTGCACAGGCCGAAGAAAGTTGGCATCTTTCATTTCGTGTAGAACTAAGTATGTCTTTTGATAATCTTTTGATAATCCGAAAGATACAACCATCATTTATGATCTGCAATTAATGCTCGCAAAAATTTAAATAAGACAAATATTCTGCGATATTTCCTTAAGTTTTCTAATTTTGAACCACAGATTTCACCGACAACGTCCCAGTTTTAAATCAAAATATCTAAATATTTTAACAAACACGCGAAAAAATATAAATACACGTGTACAGTATTTTAATTGAGTCAACGATACTTTTTATGTCAACAAATATTTGAAATTAAACGCAGTTTGTAGTTTGTAATTGATTTTTACATACATTTCGTTTTGTGTGTTAAAAGGTGGATATACGTAAGTGTGTACACCACACCACACGAAGACCAATAGCCAAATTTAGAAAGGAAATTTGGTAAAATTCGTATTCATTCCATTTTCCAATTAATTTAGTTGGCAGAGTAGTGACCATTATTTTCTATTTTTACTAGGTTCGCCCTTTAGACTCACGGTCTTCTCCATTTGATCTAGACCTTGTCTTGACAAACTCAGGTGTGATATGACTCGTAGAATTTTCGTACACAAAATTGTTTGCACCTCCCCGATAACATTGATATTGTCACCAACGATATTGCCATCCATGCTTATTCCCAAAGTACACAAACACGACCCAATATGCGGCCATAAAAACACATATTAAAACAGGTAAGGTCACAGATACCAGGTCGGCTTTACCTGCGTCAATAGGAAAAATGACAGGACGCGCAAGTCCATCTAATTATAGACGACACAAGTTTAAAATTAATTAGCCAGGGGAAAAACGAACGACTGACTTGCCCATATCCAGTTGCAAAACTTGAACCTGTCACAATTCGTAAAGCCACGAAAAACTCGGGGGGAATCAACTTCATTATTTTCTCTTAACATACGATTTAGAAAAATATAAATAAAATAGGCGTTCATCTGAAAGACTTTCGACCAAAAATACATTTAGCCCAACAATATAACGCGGTGAAGGTCGCCCAGAGTCTGTATGAAGGTCACACGAACGTGAATCGCCAATAAAGGTCGGAAGTGCACTTTGGCCAAACGAGAGCACCTAAACACGGCCAGTCGAGCCTCCCCCATGTCGCAATAGCCTAATACACACTAGGTGAGGGGGAGAATGGAAGAACTAAAACAGATCTGCGATCAAAGTGGGGGCGGAGGAAATACCTGTCCTACTGTTGGGCAGATTCACTTTCCGAGACTGTTTCGGTGAACGGACGAGACGGATGACACGGAGGATATCGAAGAAGTGGATGCCCGATTGGCAATAGGCAAGGCGGTCGGCGATTTGTTGGCCGAACAATTC
Source organism: Mycogona germanica (assembly GCA_034698785.1). Lineage (NCBI taxonomy): Eukaryota > Metazoa > Arthropoda > Diplopoda > Chordeumatida > Chordeumatidae > Mycogona > Mycogona germanica. Next base: position 1,645 of record JAQGBY010003456.1, read on the forward strand.
CTAGCCTGGATTCGTTGCCTGTAGTCGAAAAAAAATGAACAAAATTGAGTGCGCATGTCCAACAGTTCTTATCAGTTTTTCGCCCATTCTGTTGAAATGAACTCGTCGAAACAATTTAAACATTTTGAAATCTACCACTTGGCCACCTCCAAAATAATTATTACCGGCGTTCCTCATTCTTGGCCAGCAGCTGCTGCTCGGTATCGGACAACTGCGCCCGATAGGTGACAGCACCGGCCGTGTTGCCCGTCCGCTCAGACTCCTCAATCTTCTGAATCAGGGTTCGAGACTCGTCGCGCAGAAGCTGGATCGACGAAAACTCAAGCTCATCTTCTTCCTGGCAACCAGAGTAATACAATATATTTCAGTGCATAATTCGAAAATTCATTTGCTCAGTGATCAGGTAGTTTCACTGATGCATCAAGTTGCTTGAGAATTGCAATTGTGATGGGACAAATGTGCCGACAAGATCACAAGCGCTTTCCTGAAATACAGATCAGGTGCGCATGCGCAGATGGCTAAATTGGTGAATGAGAATCAGAATTGAATCACGAAAATGTGACCCCAGGTGTCACCGAATATATTCTGGTACGTCTGACTGTGTATAAGTTCAAGGCGCAGACCAGCAGCGCACTTGGAAAAAGCTAACGAGGCGATCGATAAAAAGCAATCAAAATTTCAAGTATTTACCCGAACGTTTCTCATGTCCACGTGAATCAAGAGTGAACTCAGCTCCAGAGGTTCACTGTACCCATTCCTGAGGGGAACACTGCGATATCCTAAGTTGGCGAAAGAACATTATCCACATTGAGCGTTAAATTTAAAATTGATTTGTCCTGGTGTCTACAAAGTGCGTCTACAAAGTAATGAGACTGAATTTGCCGTGACAATACAAGGTACACCATCAAGTGGATATCTCTGGAAACATGAAGTGACACATCTCATATTGTAGTCTGCTAATTTTCTTTTCCTAATTCATTGCACGTTTTTAGATTTCAGGCCATGAATGAGGGCATGTCAACAGGATCTGTCATGGATTTGAATAGTGAGCAATTCGGTTTTTGTTTTAAGGTCGGGAAAAGTGCTACTGAAACATTTGAGATGGTGAAGGCAGCTTACAGAGAGCAAACACTCTCACGCCCTCAAGTGTTCCAATGGCATGCACGGTTTTGTGGATAGCGTGAGGACATTGAGGACAGCTCCCGGAGTGGGCACCCTTCAGAATGTCAAAATGAGACTAGCAATGCAAAGATTCGACAAATGCAGAAAATAATTTGATGAGTGCTGTACATGGGCATAACTGCATAAGGAGGTTGGTTCAATAAGCATAATATGCTTAACCCTTTAGCCAGTAGCATCGGGATAGTCCTGAAGCTGCCAAATTCAACCCTGTCGGGCAGCATCGGGATCACCCTTTTGTGGCCTTTCCAATGGTGTCTGATTCATGATTATGTGGTCACTGTGTTGCCATCAGGCAATGACTCAATGATGCGGGAGGGGCAAAACAAAAAACATTGACCAGAAAAACCTGACAAAAAATGGCCATGTGCATGAAAACAATCTGAAAATGTGGTGCAACAGTGCCTGATTTGCCATATAGAGCTGGGTGACCCCGTGGGTAGTGCTACAGATTTGTCGGGGTCATCCAGCTGTGAATATTTGTTGGAACTGGGTAGTTCTGATGAAGAGTGACTGAAAGTGAAGTAAGTAGTGCACATTTTTGTGCTGGTCTCCTGCCTAAAACTTGTGTGTGGCATATGGTTGGACCTGATGATCAGGCCAGTCCAGCATTTCCATTCCGGGGGCATCCGGGTCCAACCAGCTTTGTAACTTTGACACTTTACTGAGGACTCAGATAATTTATAAGTGTTTTTAGCTGATCATCTGGTCAGTAACATCATCACTGAGTCCAACAGATATGCTTGCCAACAGTTGGCCAGCATGACCCTCACCCCAAATCTCAGTTTTGGCAGTAGTATGACATGACTGCTGATGACCTCTGGGTGTGGCGGGCACTGATCATCCAACAGGGGGCAATCATCAAACCAACTGTGAGCAGATGGTGACCCCCCTTCTATCTGCGCTACATGCAGGAGCTCCAGTTCATACACTTTGTAGATGAGTCTTCTGCACAAGGACAACCTGGGCTAAAAGCACTTCATGTCCCTAAAGTCTGCCCCGGTTTGGCATGAAGCTTTCTGAGGCCAGCACCGGTATGTCTGGACAACCATTACTTATACTGGCAAGGGCATGACACTGGGGGGAAAGTATAAAGACCAGCCACAGATAGTTCAAGTGACCATAAACTTTCTGGATTCACTGATGGACAAGGGACACTGTCTGATGGCCAACAATTATTACATGTCACCCTACTTGTCTGACCTGCTGCTGACCCGGAGGACTGACTCATGGCACCATCCGGAACAACAGGAAGGAGATGCCACCCAAATTGAAGAAGGGTGAGCTGGTGACCTTCACCTGGGGCCTATCCAGCAGCTCCTGGCCAACACATCTGCTGGAGTAGCACTTCACCAGACATGCTCTGACCACCAAGTTCAACCCCATGCCCTTCAGGAGGTGTGTCATTTGCAGATCAAAGACAAACGACAAGGGCAAGAAGATCAGGAAGGAAACCAGATTTTTCTGCCCAACATGTGATGTCTAACAGTGTATCAATCCGTGTTTTGAGCTGCACCACACCTGGGCCAGCTTCTGACAGGTAGGACCGCCTTTCTCTTGGCCCCCTAATGGGCAGCCTGTAAGCACCCAATGCAACACTAATACTGGATCCCATTTGGTTGCATTTGCAAATTTTGCTGCATCCACTCTCACCATAATAATGTAATCACATGTAAGCACCCATGAGCAGGCACCATCTGATCATTCTTGGTGACAAACAGGTGTTGATGCACCAGATGCTAATAATCCCAACAGTGGTTTGGTATTAGTATCGGTAACAGTAGTAAAAGAGCATCCACATGTGTACTGGTAGAACTTGTTTATGGCAAAAATAATGGCCAGTGGTATAGAGGTATCAATCTGCACGTAATTTTGCTCTGCTGTAGCTAAAGTGTGTGATGCAAAGACCACTGGTTGCTCTTGGGTGTTCATCTGTGTAGATTAGTACTCCACCGACTCTGAAGGCTGACACATCACAGGCCACTGTCCGGGTCATCTTGACATCTCAATGGAGGGAGCACCCCTGCCCCCAGCAATTTTTGTTCAGCATACGTGAAAGCTGCTTGGTGTATATGTTGCCATTCCCATGTTAACTTTTATCCAATAACCAGTGTAGTGGTTCCAGAAAGGTGGAATGGTTAGATATGAACTGGCCATAGTATTTTACTAGTCCTAGGAATGCCTTCAGTTCAGTGAGGTTGGTTGGAGTGGGAGCGCTTCCTCTATTACTGACAACATTTTCTCCTTGGTCGATTTCAGGTCATGTCAATTTACCATGAACCTGAGGAACTAATTCCTCCACTACAAATACATTTGTCTTGATGGAGCCAGAGACCATTTTCCTGAAACACCTGAAGGGTTGCTTCCAGATGTTGGTTGTGTTCCACTTTTGGTTAACCCACTTTTAGCACGTTATCTAGATATGGCACAATTTATCCAACTCCCAAGAAGAGTGTATCCATTATTTTTTTGAAAAATGCCTGGTCTATGCCAAATGGAAGACAGCTTACTTTCAGCAACTCCAGTGGTGTTGTTAAGGTCAAAAGTTCTGCTTCACCATCCAGTAATAGATTCTGGTACACTTGTGTGCTGAACATCACTCTCCAGCAATAGATGCTAGCACTTTGTTAACCAATTGTAGAGGGTATCACAATTGGTTAACAAAGTGCTAGCATCTATTGCTGAATCACTAGATTCTTGATGGTCAATATGTTGACTGTTCAGCTGTAATCACCACACTCTGACCTTTGTTTCTGCTGAACCTGTTCCTTGTTTTAGCATGGTGACAATGGGTGTGGCCCATCTGGAGTGATCAACTTTTGCCAGCACTCCCTGGATGAGGCCATCTAGCACAGCTAGGATGCAGTCCCTCAGTGGAATTGGAACAGGTCGGCATTTGCCAAACACTGGTGTAACTGTTGGATCAACCAAGATACTGACTTGTGGTCCTCTGAAGGTGCCCAGCAATACTTCAACATTCAGCATACTTTTCCACTAAAGCCAGTTGTCGGGGATGGCAAGAAATGGCGGAAAGGCCTGCTATTGACAGACTAAATGGTTTAGACCATTTTCTGCCAAACAGTGACCCACAGTAGCCAAACACTACTCGCAGGGGCACCGCTCTGGTGACTCTTTGGAACATGACTGGCTCAGAATCCCCACACCATGGTTAAACGTCCTTTTTTATTTTTTATCAACTGCAGTCAACCGCACTACAGGCGTTTTGTACCCCTCATGGTGCTCAGGCACTATGCGAGGGGCACCTCCAGTACCCCGGGATCAAAACTTTCGAGAGCCCGCACCAGGAATCGACCCGGGACCGCCAAGCCACAGCCAGTAGCAATACCGACTGGGCTACGACGAGTCATACGACCATCTTCTTGTGACCATGTTTGCAATTGTTCTCTAGTCTGTAGTTGTGGCCAATTGGTGAGCCATGCAGAGTAGAACAATTCCTCAGTGATGATGGAAAGTGGTGCAGGCTGGTGTCCCATGGTCCCTTGGAAAGTGGAACTGTGATGTTGTGAGCTATGGTGTGGCTTGCACATAATGGATCCACCCCTAGGTGAAACAGGAGGTTGTCTGTCCAGTACTGGCACTGAAGGACACACTCTGGCCAGGTTGCCACACATGCTGCAGCTGTGGCAGATGGCCTGTGTGAATCAACACAAGGTGTGGGTGCAGCCACAGGACTTGCATTTGGCAACATCCTTTGCAGAGCCCCTTCTGGCACCGACCTGGTTAATTGAATGTTCCAGTTTGGGGTTGTTGGTCATGAACTCTGACGAGTCACACACCGTAGCTGTCAATGCCATTGCTGATGCCTTCTTTTGTTCATTTCGAGAAATGTCATTGCTAAGCGAAATAAAATTTCGAAAGGCCCATCCAACCTGCGAACACTGCCATATTTGCCAGTCAGATCGAATGGGCACTTGTCCATGAGGCATAATGATGGGATACTGTTGCTTGATGCAAAACAGTGGCAATAAAATGACAGTGGGGTGGGCAGGATTCACTTAGGCCTAAACAGGGCTCAATGCTGCCCAATGCAATGCTCAATGTCAGCAAAACTCATGTAAGAATCAAATAAACCGATATAATAGGTCATGTAAGAGATACCTCCCACGTTGCCAATTTAAGATATCGACTCATATTCGTATCTTTGATTAACGGTTTATTTGATGCTGGATTCATTCGGTACAGAAATACAGGTAATCGTGTCAGTTGCTCATTACAACAACCTGGAAGTCAGATTCGCTCCTGCTACACTTCCTGTTATAATATCCGTGGCACCCTCTAAGGTTCTTGCCATACACTACACTTATGTTGTACTTAAAAGAGCATTTGGGTACGTGATCTAAATTTGAAGATAGTACTTGTGATCTCGAAAGCCACTTTCCCAAAATTTCAATGACAATTGAGATCTCTCAAACATACTCAAGAGGTCACCAGTGTAACAGGGCCTTAACTGATCTTTCGACCCCCGCCATAGGTCATATCCGGGGATGCTTGTGGGTACATATTGTAATTGCTCCTCTTGTACGACAATGACGCTTCTCACAATGCGCACATCACCAAATGAGTTTTTGGTGCTGGTTGAGCCCTCTTATTTATCTGATTTGGCAATTGACAAATACTTTTTGTTCCTCAGAGGAATAAAATTAAAGGGTGGTCATTTTCAATTGTTGGAGTCGCACCCCCGAGAGAGTCCGCCACCGAGTCCTGGGGTGCCCCCGCCACCTGATTGGTGGTGGCGGTGACGCACCACCTCACTCCAGGTGAATGGGTGTGCAGAGTGTGGCCCTGTGGGGCCACCATCACAGGAGCCACTAGGTGGCGACTGTGATGTAGTGCACAGGTTGGCCGACCTGTGCACTCGTTCTGCGTTTGTGTCAGTTAGTTAGCATCAAGTTGTTGCACGATTCAGTCGTCCTGTCGCGTCCAACTTATGCCCGGAATAAACAGTGTGTTTTTCCCCGTAAATCCGAAAATACAGCAGTTAGGATAAGCCTACAAAATTCGGGAAATCCAACATCAATCAATTTTGGACATTAAAAAAGCTGTGACACGCCATTTGAACAACATTCCAATGAAGGACTTCTACCGAAACATCCAAAAGTTGTATGATTGCGCTGCGCTAATACGTGTATACAATTAGAAAGGATGCATCTTGAAGGCTAACAAATAAAAAGCGTCACCTCATTCGTGTAACTATTTTTATCGAATCAGTCTCATTACTTTGTAGACACAATGTGTAAAACGTGTATCTACTCCATTTTCTGGAAGAGTCGAACTGAATGAACAACATTTAATTAATAACCAATTAAACAAAAAAAAAATCCATTCACAACAGAATTCCCAAAATTATGAAACAAAGAACTCCAATGGTCACGGTGAATATTTTTTTGTGTGTGAGACTACAGTCTCCTATTCTGGCCCAAATATCAATTTATGTTGTACGACTCGTCGTAGCCCAGTTGGTAAACGACTGTGGTTTCGGCGGTCCCGGGTTCGATTCCCGACGAGGGCTCTCAAAAATTTCGATCCCGGGGTCATTTCCCCTCGCACATTGCCTAAGCACCATGAGGGGACGTAACGCCCGTAGTGCGGTTGACAATAGTTGATTGGAAACAAAAAAATGCTTGTTGCCTTGCCTGTGGGGCTATCCCATACACGCATTGGAATGTTATGAGTATTCGATTGTGAATGCGACAGACATGACTTGGCTGTGCACTCTCTCGAAGTAGTGCGGTTGGCCTCTTAGCCACCACCTATTTTCATCTAATTGAAACATTTTAAAATCTGAGATCCTGACAAATGTCCCCCCGAATCTGCCTACTGCGTCATTCAGTATTGAGACTGTCAATAAACGTGTCAATAATTTCCAAATATTGAATAATTACCAAACAAAAAAAATTTCAGTTCTTGTTCTTCAAATTTCTCGTCTGTACTACTCGTTGTAGCCCAGTTGGTATTGCAACTGACTGGCTTGGTGGTCCCAGGCTCGATTCCTGGCGCAGGCTCTCGATTATTCGATCCCCGGTACCGGCGAAAATGTGCCCCTCACATAGTGCCTAAGCACCACAAGAAAATTCATTAGTGTTATTACACTTCAGAGAATTCAAATAAAAAAATTCGTTGTAATGAGCAATTTAAGTTGTCTTACACAATACCCCATAATACGTTTTTATTATGTGCAAATAAACTCACCTGTCCTGATGCCACGAATAGGAAACGATGCCTGCCCTAGAAAGTTAGGATCGCCAAACATGTCCTCGTCCTGTACCACAAACCTCAGCATGGCCAATTCCGGGTTCTGAATGTCAAATTCGCACATCTCGTTCCACACTGGGTTGAACCCATTGTCGGCTGGAAATAACATTACACAACATTGTTCCTGCATTAAACCGCATTTGCAAGATGGAATAAAAAAAATGGTCCCCTACAAATATTATAAAATCGCAAACTTTCAATGAATTTGTGACACATGTTGTTCTTCGGTCCTACAGTGCAGTTTAAAGGTAAGGACGTAACGCCTGTAGTGCGGTTGACTACAGTTGATTTTTACAACAAAAAAAAAGAAGAAAAAAAGGGGACTTGGGGCACACTTAAAAAAAGTCGTTCTCTTTGTAGTAAGTAGCTAAATAACATTGTTTAATCTGTGCACGTTTTCGCACATTTGATTCTAAATTTCAACGTAAAGCAAAGAAACCACCCTCACAAAATTAATGTTGGTTAACTTAAATTTTATTCGGAGAGGTGATCGATACCCGAATGGCACATTTATATAATATCACATAAAACAGCAGATAGACCACCATCTTTCGCGATAAATGAAAATGGTCAATGAAAATAAATTGAAATCCCAAAGCAACAGGCCCAGGGTGCAACAAAAGTCTCCCTCAAGAGTTCAGTTGAAGGTGGCAGGGTGCTTATCCGGGCTGGAGATGGCCGCAAGGTGGAGCAGGCTCCAAATAACTTGCCGGTAATGCTTGTCTGGCAGAAGGGGGCTGGTCTCACACGGGTGAGCCAGGAAGCCAGTCTCCATCGGGGTAGCAGCAGGACAACAGTCTGACAACCAAAACTTGCAGCTGAGCCACCTTGGTGGCCTGGTGAAGCAGGATGCCACCATCCTGAACATGATCAACTTGAATGCTCCCCCAGGTTCTCTGTGGTGAACTGCCCTGATCTTGCAACCTATATGTTGAGTCACCTCGGCGGTAGAAGTCGCAACCAGCAGATCATCAACATAAAGGAGAATGAACATTGGATTTCCCCTAAGATCCAGGCTAATGCATAAGCACTGGTTGGTCAAACTCATGAAACTCAGGCTGGAGAGGGCTGCATTGGAGTGCTCATTCCATGCCCATACTGACTGAGTCAGTAGATCATGCAGCACAAATGGCACCACAAATCCCTCTGGCTGGTCCATGTAGAGCTCCTCATGGAGAACTCCATTGAGATATGCAGAGTATGTTGAGGTGGCTAATGTGAAACTCTTTCTGGGCCGCAACAGCAAAGAGCATCCTGACAGTCTCATGCCTCACTACAGGAGCATATATCTCATCATAGCCCTAGCCATAACGCTGAGAGAACCAACAAGCAACGAGATGAGCCTTGTACCTGGCCAGCACTGTCCAACTTCAACTTAAAGACCCACTTTGCCGAGATTGTACAATGGCGAGGTGGTAGCTGGACTAGATCCCAGACATTGTAGCAAGCAAGAGACATCTCTTTCCAGAGGCAACACTGCTGAACAGGAAGCTTTAGCACCTCCTTCCAGGAGGTAGGGTCCCTGTAGGTGTCAACACTGATAGCCAGGTTTCCAAAACCCACTAACTGCACTCCTTGAGTGGCCACTCCAACCTCCTAATGGGTGAGGTGGATGGAATGCACATAACATTCTTGGAAACTTGTGGACATATTTGGCAAGCAGGTGGAGCACTCGACAGAGTAGCACTCGTGTGGAGGCCACTGAGGCCCCACCGAGGAGCAACTCATCTGTCATCTCAGGGCCACTATTGTCCCCAGAGGGGAGCACATCACTGACAATGTCATCCGGAGATGACATGCTGCTGAGCTCATCTAAACCCACTCCTGCTTGACGCTATCCTTGAAGCCCATTGACTGCTAGGTGTATCTGAAGAAGACAGATGACGTCTCAAACCCAACTAGAGTTTAATGGTTGAGGTAGGTGAGATGTGCTTCATGGGCAAACCATGATGCAAAGGCGAGAGGACAACTCACCACCAGAAGTGCTTGCTGACTCAACAACACCCACAATGGAGCCATCCAAAGGCCAAGCAGGGCCACATTGCTCCACAGAGTGCATTGACTGAGCGCTGTGACTTTCCCTGTCTTTGGGTCCAGCATGCCTTTAGCACAAAGATCATAAGAGACAAGCACACCAAGCTTGCCGCAGTCATCCCACTTCTTCCGCCCTTGGCCTGGCACCAGAGTAGCTCTTCCTCTTCCTCATTATGAGGCAGACCACCTTGAAGCGAGAAGTTGCCCACAATAACAACAAAGTACCAGCAGCCACTCAGAGTAGGCCTGTTCATAGGCCTGCACACATCAGAGTGGATGAGCTGGCCAGGCCGAGAAGCGCATGTGGCAACATGGGGGAAGGGAAGAGTGACTGACTTCTCCTGTGCACACATTGCAAGTGCTGCAGATAGATGCTGCACTGGAAGAGGACACCCAGCTGAGCCCTGTGGCCAACCCCTTCATGACTCGGCACTGGATGGTGCCGACATCTTGATGGACAAAGCAACGAAGCCACAGCTCCAGGGAAAAGATAATGTTGGCCACATGGCTTTGTTCCTTCACTAAAGCAGGCTACTGTTCACCATGACCAGACATGGTGACGTGGATCCTGCAGCCAATAGAAGTCACTGGGGCCTGAGCTGCAACCATGCATCACTAAGCAACCACTGGAGGTGGAGACTGAACAAATGTCCTCTTTGAAGAGGACCTGAAAGCCAGCGGCCATCATCCACATTACAGAGGAGTCTGACTCCCATCTTTGGCATGTGGAGGGTGCTGTCAAGCTGCATCAAGCTTTGACTACCATCTGGAAGGACACACTCACCATCAATGTAACCTTCACCAGACACAACCAGCTGGGTGTGCTCCCAGCAGAACCTCGTGCCCCTCAGCAGGCTGCAGCGTGACAAACCATCACACATCAGATGACATGTGACTGGTGGCACTGGAGGCGATGCACCAGCGCCGTGCCACTGAATCACCTTCAGTTGAACCAGAGGATGCTGATGACGAATCATCCAGCACTGCAGGGTGACCTTGTACAACCACCCTGGCTGGCCTAAACAAAGTGGGTACCTGCTTCAGCTGAGTCCCAGCACTCAGTGGTTCTCTGTCTGAGCAGACATCTGGGGTGGCCGCTCCTGAGCCATATTAGTAGATGTGCTCTTTTGATGTTGGCAACCACTACTGAAGGAAGTGGATGGCTACTTGGGTGCAGGCATTTTTTGGCCTGCAAGGCAACATCACTGGAGGCCACCTTCTTGGCTGGAGTGTTCTTTTGGTGGTCCTGCCAATGCTGACATTCATCTTGGACCTTGGCAATGACATAGTCCTGAGTCAACTTAGCTGGGTCACTGCACTCCAAGCTAGTGATCGGCAGATTGTATGACTGGCAGCAAACTGAGAAGGATGGCCACTGTCTTCATTGGAAATGGCAATGCTGTGCCCAGCTTCCAAATCCTGGATCATGTCCAACATCATGTCTAGATGTCAGTCATGCATTTTTTGGATGTTAAGGGTGCTGCATTCAACCTCCTTGCATGTGCCTCTCACAGTGCCTAAGCACTGAGAGGGGTACAAAATCTTCCTGTTGGGAATTTATTAAAAATTAAAAAAAAATAATAAGAGTGACCTAGCCCAAATCTCATGCTCCTAAAGCTGACACAGCTTCCTCCAGACATCAAGGCAGTCTGCACTTTCTTTGGGAGCCTACAGAGCTCAGAGGCTGAGATTATCAAAATCAGGGCTGACCTGGCCCTGGAGTTCAGATGCTTCCATTCCTCAGGCAGAACAGCATCTTCAGGCTTGGGCTGTGTGGCCACATGCCAGAAATCATCTCATCCAACAGAGCCTCCAATTTCACTTTTCCCAACCTAAAGTTTGTGGAGGTCAGAAATGGTGCATAAGCTTCCGACTCAGAGGAGCCACCTTGACATGCCATGATGGCTATGCACCCTTGTCAAAGAAAAAGCTCTAGGCAGCCAGGAAGTAGTATTCGAGCCCCAACTCTGCAGTGTTACAGCAAATTCGAGCCCCACCTCTACAGGGAGTAGAAGGTTACCACAGTCTGGCCCCACCTCTACAAGTAATGTTACCTCGAGTCAACTAACCCCTGCAGAGGGGTTGCATGGCCCATAACCTGTTGAAATCCCTGGGCAGCAAACCCAGGGATTTCAGCAAGATGGGGATCAGTTGAAGGTGTGAGGGGCTTATCCTAACAGCGTGGTACTGAAGCTAAACAGCAGCAAGTAGAAGTAGACAGGAGCAAGCAAACTGTCTTTATTCTGGTGAGCAGAAAGACTACAGGTGTTCTAGTGCCCCAGGGTGGCCTGCTCAGCAGTAATCACCATCGCATGGTGACTACTGCACCCAACGCCAGTTGGCTTATTGACCTTTGAGCCAACCGACACCCTCACATTCTCTGAGGCATTACCTCCAACACATATAATAAATTCATATATTTTTTAATTCACTGTAGTTAATGTTGGAGGGTTTGGCACGGTGTTTTCCCCTTCCCAGCCAGTCTCCACGTGACGTCACTGGAGACTGTGCTCTAATGCATCTGGTGGTGGGGTTCCATTGATATATGTTGTGCGTGTGCAAGACAGGTCTAAATAAATAGTGTATATTTTTAATCATTATTCCTGGAGTTTTTCCCCTCGGCTGGGGTCTGTTATGGTGCAAGTAGCTGTGCTAAAAGATTAGTTTCTACTGCATTTCCAGGCCGACACCAAGCAATAACCAACAGTCAACTGCACTCCAGGATTTTCTGTAGAGGGTCTATTTAGCTACTGCGAGTCCAAAAAAGGTGAAATTTCATGGTTCGGGGAGTCAAATAACCACTCACTTTTTGTTTCCGATTTGTACTTGTTATTGTTGTCATACTCCGCGCCGATAATTTCAACCTCAACGAATGGACTGATCATGCCACGACCAGATTTTACCAGGTGCCTGGCGGCCACAATCTGAAATGGAACACGTGCAACAAGTGAATATTCATTTGATACCTCACCTAACCTTCTGTAAAATTACTTTCAATTGAAGCCAGGAAAGCCACAAAAATTTGTCAACATCCTACAGCAACCAAGGAGGGAGGAATCATGTCGGAAGCGCCTGTAGTGCAGAGACTACAGTGATGAGAACTAATAGCACGTTAAAATGCTGCTCTATAAACAGTCCCGCATGTTTTGTCAAGCATCTCACTCCCACTTTCAACTCGCATTCACGTTACAATCATCGCAGGCCTCACAAAGCTCTGCTAAAGAGGTGTCAAGTGGTTAGTGCGATCGCAGTGTCGATTTCGATTCAGAGTTCCAAGTTTTTTGAGCGAGAGAAATTCCTTCGCATATGCCTTCTTTCGGAATGGAAGTAAATCGTGGCTGTGCCTGAACGATATCTTTCCTATACAGCCTAGGTTAGGCAAAATTACCAGGTAGGTCTCACTGCGCAGCATGGGCCTAGTTATTTTATCTTAAACTATTTATTTGTTAAGAAGGTTCACCAACGTTTCCCCCGAATTGATGAAATGTAAATCCCGCTAGGTAACCTACAATGCCAAGGTAGCCAAGTAACCTACGATGCCCAGGTCATAAACAGTCTTGACAGTCCACTCTGAGAGCGTGGCGTCATTCTCTCGCTAGGATGCTCTACCATGTTACCCATGCATAAGTTTCAATCTGTCCATTCCGGAGTTAACTCACGAACGGCTTGACTAAACTTAATAAAATTTGAGCCGCAGATAGTTCCTCAAATTTGTAGTCAAGCAATGAAATTTCAGATCTCGATTTTTGCATATTTCTCGATAAATTAATCATTTAAAGTTCCTTAAAAGACAACCCTTCACCAGAAAATTTAAATATGGCATCTCCACTTCTCCAAAATGGCGCTGTCACTATCATGTGCTACCTATGTGAGACGGCACATTGGATAAAGAAATTCCAATTTTAATAAACAAATGACGTGCCGCCACACATGACAGGCCACCACCAATTAAATTATAGAAATAAACAGTCACGCATCAGCGCACTTTAAGCAGGCGAAATTAAAAACAAAATGGAAAGAAACAAATGCAAATAATAATAATAAAGTTAATTAGAAATACCACCACCCTCCTCTAAATAATAGATATAGCAAATCAAGCCAGCATACAAGAATAACATGACATAATTTATGCAAGATAATTTTCGAGATAAATAGTATATTAAGCTTCTGCATCAGCAGAAAAAGGTAGGAGCCTACAACAGTTAGCACATCTGTCTCCAGCCTCACCGAAGCTACATAGCTTTACCAACTCAAAGAGCACGTCTGGCCCCCATTAAGCACATAAATATAGAGATAGGGAGTTTCCATCCAATCAATGAAATCTAAAGAAGTCAAGCTATGAAACTCCCAAGTTGATCTTCATCGCTACTCATCTTACTACAACAGCAACAACCTGATGTCTTCCAAAGTTCTGCTGTTCCTCTGATCATTTCCTGTCCTGCAAACATGCAGTTATTTCTGATAAGTATTGTTCATTGAGACAAATTTCAAAGTTTTTTTAAAAAGTCCTTCAGACTAGTTTAATATAATTCTGAGTTATTTTAGAGGACTAAAGGTAATTTGAAAAAAGTGCTTGTATGGAGCAAATAAAACCTAGTTCTTGCCAGTATCATTATGCTTACAGTGTCTTAGAATATGCTGTCTTGATTTGCAATATTTGTTGGGTAGAAATCTTTTAAAGTATTGTCATAGCAATCTTAAGGTTTAAATTTGTTGGAAGTGTGCTACTGACAAACAGAAACGTGGAGACTGGTAGAAATCTTTTAAGGTATTGTCATAGCAATCTTAAGGTTTAAATTTGTTGGAAGTGTGCTACTGACAAACAGAAACGTGGAGACTGGTAGAAATCTTTTAAGGTATTGTCATAGCAATCTTAAGGTTTAAATTTGTTGGAAGTGTGCTACTGACAAACAGAAACGTGGAGATTGGTATTCTCTGCCAATTACTTTTAATAGTTCCATATCTTATCAGAGTGCTATCGATTTTATCACCTACCATCGTGTTGTAACTGTCGTGTGTGTCTTTTTGTTAACAAACCAAATGTCAATATCAAAGACTGTGTTTTCAACAGGTTATGGGCCCTGTTACTGTGCGAGTATGACTCCTCATAGCCCAGTCGATATTTCACATGAAAGCACCAGGAAAGGAGGTGTGCAGGATACAAAAGAGTCTGTATGGATTGAAACAAGCAGCCAGAGCCTGTAACAAAAAGGCCACCAGTGTTCCAGAAGCTTGGATTCCAACAGCCAGGCAGACCAGTGCTTCTATTCACCAGCCACAATCTAAAGGAAAGTTTTGAGATCAAAGACCTTGGGGAGGCAGCATACTACAGATTGGCATTAAGATTGAGATGGGGACAGATGACCCCCTCTTGCTCAGTCAGAAAGCTAAGACCAGACAAATGCTGGAGGACCACAGACTCGAGGAACCTAGGCCATCAAAGATCCCAATGGAAACCAGATTCCTGGTAGGAAACAACACAAATAGTCCAATACTACCCAACAACCACCAGTAGTAGCAAACAGTGGGTTCACTGTTGTACTTGGCAACAGTCACAAGACCATAGCTACATATGAAGTAAGATATAATCCAGTGTAAAAGACAGTGTTTTCAACAAAATTAAATTCAAATTCCGGGACTGTTCTTTGCTTTTCATAGCTCTAATATACCAAACTTCACTTTCCAAAGGTGGTTCGGAATAAATGAGTTACATCCTGCCATTACTGCCAGTAAAATTTCCTTATTTTCTATTTGAAAATTGTATTGAACAATTTCGGAATAAAATGCTTGTGTTATATTCTCTAGTCCTATATAAAAAAAATGTGTTTCACACCTGTTTCCTGCGTTTATTCTCAAGACAACACAAATGTTGAATCAGTTTGAAAATATTTTCTAAATCGTTCAAATTTCGTTCGAAAGTTGCACGCGGAAAGCATTTTGTAAAATTTATAAAATCAAACAATTATTAAACTTTTTGTGTGAAGAAAATTAATAGGCTAACAGGCGAAATCGAGATGGTCCAAAGAGCTGCAAGATTCCGTCAGCGGCAGATTTGGTCGAGGGGAGTGTGACGGACATGCTGTCAATAGTGGGTTTGGAGTCATTGGAGGTTCGTAGAAAAGCGACCAATATTGGGCTTCTGGCCAACCACAGTCCGTCGCTAAACCAACTGCGCTACGTCGAATCGTACTTCAACATTTTTTTTGTCTTCGCTGTAATGACAGGATTTTTTGTACCCCTCTTGGTGCTATATACATCATTATACGAGGGACAGATTTTCACTAGTATGAGATCGAATAATCGAGAGCCCGCGCCGGAAATTGATCCTGGGACCCCCTAACTATATAGTCAGTTGCAAGACAGACTGGACAATGACGAGTCGTACAATACAATTTCCCCAGAGTGTGTCGACAGTGGCAGTCGACAGCGACAGACGACAACGAGTCTGAAATCCAAAGTCTGTTAAACTAGGACAACCAAACCTTTACCTTTAACTTGTGCCCCTCGCATTGTGCCTAAGCACCAAGAGGGGTACAGAAAATCCTATAGTGCAGTGACTACAGAGAACGGGGAAGGGGGAACTGGTTTTATGGGCCCCTCTGGAGCTCCTTGTGGGTACACATTGTAATTGTAATTACATCCAACAAAGAAGGGTGAAAACACGTAATTTTCATTGGTGTAACCAAATGATTTGCAAATGAATACTGTATTAAGAAATGCCCGAAGGATCAGACTGACCCTGATGGTAATGGTCACCGGTTCCACACCAGTCAGTGTGCACGGTTCATAAGGATCGAAGTCACTCCCGAAGAAGAAAGATGGTCTCAGAAGGTAGCCGCAAGCGCCGTTCATCGAAAATTTGCCTTGGTTCAGCTGCATCGGTTTGTCTGTCAAGTAATAACAAATGCATTGAATCTTTATTTTTTGCCACATTTTGCCACATGCGAAAAGGGCAAGATCTGTTTCGATAAATGTGCAAAATAACAAATTTATTCATTAAATTTGACTTTATTGATTTTAAATGAAATAAAATCAACTAGCATTTCACGTGATTTAGAAACAAATAGAAATGATAAATGACGTGGAGATAAAATCTTCATGTAAAAAAAGAAATTAGTACGCACCAGGTGTTTGGTAATTTAAGGCTACCATTTGACAGCCACTATTCCAAACTCGAACAGGATCGTAATTGGATGAGTCGATTCGCTGACCTTTGGGATAGACCCTACTAAACTGCTGGGCATGGTACGTGGACAACAAAATTAAGGTTTAAATAATTGTGACTTTCTCGACTAAACTACAGATGAAGAGAAGTGACAGCCCTGCCCTCACACGTTCCAACGTAGCGGTACGATTTCTCCAGGTTCGAATCGACGTGAGAACTTCTTCATCCATTCCCGAGGTTCTCACTCCCAAATAGCGCATGTAGAACATTAAAATTGTTTAGCGAATTAGTTGATACTTAAAACTGCCTTGAACAATGGACAAAGTTAAAAATAAAGGATATTGCAAGAAAAATTTGCAGTTTGGCTTGCTGATCCACTTTTCCACTTTCGTTTCAGGAAACGAAGACATTTCGTGGAAGCCGCTCTCTCCTTTTTGTATCCCTTTCGTGACGAGCCGGGAATAGAAAATATTACATATTTAAAGCGAAGAACTGCGATGAAAAGGATCTTAACGTAACCAAATACTCCACAAAAATACTCACTGTCTAAGCAGAATGGCACAGAGCGGCAGTAGACTATTAAGTTTGATAACTCCTTGGCAATTCGCAGAGTCCTTTCAATTTCTTTTCCTTGTTTAATCTGGGGAAAAAGCAAAGAGCATGGCAACGAAGGTCAGAACTACAAACTAGGTTTTGATGCAGTGTCACAAACGAAAATGCAAGTTGTAAAATTAGTCAAATTTAATAACAAATTGCAAAAATCGAGGCAAATACTTTTTCCAGAATATTAGTCTATGTATGACTGCTGTACGACGAGCATACTTAAGTCACAGACTTTCAGTTTCAGGTTCATCCACACGCACACACCAATAATTTGAAAGAGCAAAACGGCTATTACTAGATCGTTCGCCTGCTGCGCCATCTCGCGAAT
>JAQGBY010003457.1:0-19224 GCA_034698785.1 Mycogona germanica
GTATCAATAATTTTAATTGATATCGAATGCTTTCAATCGAAAGCACTGCAGTGAGAATGATAGTTAAATACTGCAATACTTATAGGTATGATTATAAATTTAGTGTAAATTGTTGCTCAAATAGTTCAGAAATACAAATAGACTCTACATGCATGTTTCCAATGATTGGAAAAGTTGACTTTCTGAAGAAATATCTCTTTACTTTAAATGTACTTACGATTTCCTTCGTTGATTAATCGAATATGTACCGGTAATTGTCACACAATTCTATTTGGTGGAATTGATCTTCTGTTTGGAGCAGTTAGTAAGGAAATGAAGTTTCGAAACCTTCAGCTCTGCATCAATAATTGGAGTCGACCTATCAATAAAACAGGCAATACGCAATTAGTCGATAAACAGCTTAGTCTCAATATATGTAGCAAACCTCAGTTTCGATTCCACGAACCCGTACACATTACCATGTTAATCTTTGCGTCACATTGGACCACGTCCGCTAATCTTTGTCATATTTCCAATTTCTTTTTTTGATACTGTGGGTGTTCAGCCACGCTAAGCAACGCCCACGTTTTATAGGAATCAAAACTCATCCAAGCTGTCAATGTAGGGTGGAGATTTAGCCTTCGTATTTCAAGTGTATTTCCCACGATCATAAAATTAAATTTTATTTAGCACTAAGTTCAACTACGAGTGACACATGACACAACACGTAATATTCGTTTGCTTATACGCATTGAGGAATTAAGACTTACCTTCTATATGTTTCGGGAAGAAGGCTTCTCAGAACTTGCCCGAGAATATAGAAATTATGAAGTGATGTTATTTTGCTTCCGACTGTTGTCCTGTTCCTTAGATGTGCTCCAATGTGCGCGAGCAACCTGCTGCTCTCTTAGTCCGAAGTAAAAGTGGTCATTTTTCCTGTTAAATGCAAGCTAGACGAACCCGTTAACCTTTTCACTTGAAACTTGTTTTCACACACACGAAAGCCAGATTTTTTCTCTTGTGACAGAGAACAGTGTTTAAGTCGTAGTAGACAATCTTGATTTATAACACATTATTTGCTTAGCGCATTGACGCTAACGTTTATCGGTCGCAGTCGCCAATATTGAAACAGCTAGCGACACTGGTAACATTTTCCTAGAAGGAACAGTCATTTTACTTACCTTATGTCATGCGTCATTTCAATTGGCATGCAAAATACAGATAGGTATTCTTGCATTGTTCGCAAGATTCACTACTTCATGAGTTTAACCCGTGATTCATGCGGTGAGTTCCGATTCTGAAAATAAGAACAATGTGTCAAACGGAACAGTTTATATTTAACCGGAAATTCGATCTTCTGCGCAAAATTATTTTTTGGAATAAATCAAAGTATATTCAAACTATTGATTTTTTACTTTTGCATTACTTACTTGTATAGTTTTGATGACCGTGTGTGCGTTACGTATATGGAAAAAGCTCGTACAAATTATCCATTCCGTGTCACCTGAGAAAAACTATTTCCAGCATCGTAATTTCAAATTACTTGTTTAATTACTTTGTTTATCAGAGATCGTGCAAATAATGCAACGACTCATACAGGATTGAACCTCGTTTTCAATATATTTATGATGCGGTGAATCTTATAGTGGTATTTACTTAGCACTTATAGTTTACTATAAGTGCTGGAATAAATTCCAGAGCGTCAAATTCAAAATTGAATATTTCTTTGAGGTCTTGTTCCAAGTAAATGGAAGCTAATGAAATTTAGTTTACAACAAACTTGTCGAAGCTTAAATCAATATTCAATACGACACCGAAACAAATTTGGCGCTTTCATGTAAATCTACTGGTAAATGAACTTTCTGTTTGTTACTTAAGAGAGAAAACCGAATTACACCACTCTGTCTGATAACGAAACAGCGTTTCCGTTCACTTATCTAACTTATAATTCTCTCTGTTGGCGCTATAGAAAAGCTTTACCTTCGTGGCAATTTCTTTCAACAGTTTGACATGTAAAGATTACATTTTTGCCCATAACTCAAAAAAATTCGAGGTACCTCACTCTGGGATTCGCCGTTTCATATGTGACTGTACAACATGCAAGAATGCAATTTTGGGCACAAGCTGAAAAGGGCGTTAGCTTATTATATTACGATATTGTATCAAAATAGTGTCTGAAACGCGATACCACTGCTTGTTTTAGATAGTGGGACTTTACTATAATGGTTTGTAGCACTGAAGTTACTACAGATTATCATATATATGTGAAATGAAATACCTCGTACATGGCGAACTAATAAATTGGCCAAAATTTCCTTCCGTTTCGCGTCTCACGTTCGTGTTCATAAATATGGAGTTAAACAATGTCTCCATTTGTTTTTTCCACATTCGTTGATTCCATCCATTTGTTCAGTCCTCATTCGACTAACTCGGGAGTTTATCATATGCCATTTTTGGTATGCCTTTGATACAATACAAAATCTGTTTTCACCTTACAATATGTAACTTAGCCGAACAAAAATCGGAATGTAATTTTTAAAACTTTTGTAAAAAAAAGTTTAATAATCAGAAAATACGTACATGTTTGACAAAATCAACTAGAAAGAACGATTTAAGAATTGATTTTCTTAAAGGAGAACTGCATTGCAATTGACTTCAAAACATGCTTGAAGATTTCTATAAAAGAAAATTCACGTAATCACAACATTTATAATTGAATTAAAGCATTGCACTTGTCTTCATAAGTGGGAAATCATATGCCGTGACAAAAGCATGTACTGTACATACGTTTGCACATTCGCATTACGAATTTCATCCTCAAACAGTACAAAAGATTTGACTGGAATTATCTGGCTCTTTTTCTATTCAATCTGTTCCACTTTTCCACGCCTTCTCATCAAGGTTCCTCCTGACCCATTGTTGTGCAACTCGGTTCACGCTCGCCTCAGAAAGTGTCTCTCATTTCTGCCACCTTGATGCAGCGTCGCAAATCGATATCGAACAACTCGTTGACTTCGCAGTCGAACCTGAAGAGTCCCCTGCTGTTCCCCGTCCCATCCTTGGACGACCTCGCCACCTCGCTTGCGTTCTGTGCGGCGACCCGCTCCACCATCGCGTCCCTATTGTTCCTCGTGTTGGTTAGCAGAATGGCCAATGCCACCATGCAGACCCAGAGACCAGCCTCGACTTTCTTGGAGATCATGGCCAAATTCTGGGATGACCTCGTTGCTGATTTAATCTTTTATTTCCAGCCACAGGAACCAAACGGTTTGCACGGATTTTTCACGAATCTAAAGAAAAGGAGATAAGAAAAATTTCTTAGAACAATTTGAGGAAAAGAAACGCGGTTAGTGGGGCGCTTTCTCTGTGTATCTTTTTACAGTGGCGGCTGCTCCTGTAAATCATGGGAGAGGTCATGTCTCTAACCAGATATGGCAGGAATTTTTTCTTTTGATTTCGCAGTACCAGCCGTGCTCCTTACCAAACTGAGTGCATGACAAAATATCCTATACGACCATATGTGAATTCTATAGGATCATTTAGAAGTATTATAGCGTTCCAAATTCCAATAGTAATTATATACGAAAATCTGAACCATGTCCTATTGGAACACTTTATGATTTGGAAATCGTATATGTTTACTACCGGACTTCAAAATCCTTTAGGAATCCTATAGGGGTTTCGACATTGTTCAAATTGATTTCTTAAAATTAATTACTAGTATTACGAGTATTTAATACTTACGAGCATTAATTACGAGCATTTACTCAAAAACTATAATTATAATGTGGACGAGAAGGTAACCTTGCTGCGATCATTTTGTTTATGTCTTATGTTTTTATTTTAAATTCTCGTTAAGGTGAATAACACTTGTATAGGATTATTTTATATACAGATCCTGAGGATCTGGGTTTGGGTCCTGTCTTGAGTTGATATTAATTAATTAAATTAACCAACAAGCGATTATCTTTACACTGGCGCGGTGCGGTTGATGTCCCGTGCGGATAATGAACCAGTCCGGATCGGACGTCGCTGCCAAATATAGACTTGTGAAGACGGCAATAATATTTTACGATGGTGGTTGTTAAATGTTAAGCCAACATTGAACTGAAATATATATGCATCCAGTATATGAATTAATATTTGTGGCCTCGCTAAGAAATATGAGGAGCCGCCACTAAAAAACGACACAGCGTTGTCACTCTCCAAGAATTGCCTCATTCATGTTAACCAGCGATGTGTGCATGAAGCACATTAACATCCTGTATATTCTTGCGTCGTGTTCCTTGTCAACGTTTAAGAAGTCCTTGGCGATATCCTGCGAGCTTTTGTTTCCTTCGGTGTCGCCCCCGTCTCCCTCCCCCCGTCCCCTCCCATCCCCTTCTCCCGATTGTAATTGAATTCGAATTATCCTAATTAACTTTCTCACGTGAAATTGTTGACTAGATTTGGCAACACGCGAATGGGTTGTTATTCTTCGTTTGGTCTTCATTGAAAAATGCGAAATAATCCGGTTGGCGCAGCACAAAGCCTGCTCGCACGCCATGCATTATGTTATTTGTCAGGATTGTTGAGAACAGATCAGGCGTGTTTCATGATTGCAGGTTGGTTGTGAAATAATTACAGAATTTCACATTTTAGTATGGCCATATACCAAATCGACATTCATGTTTATTCGAAAAATGAAACGTTTGAGTTACACAATTCAAAATTTGATAACGTTTCGTGACTTTTTTTACGCACGCTCGTATTATTTTTTCACATGTATTTTACATGTTCCCGTTTGTTTTATAAAGAGTTAGTCATATTTTAGCTTATTAAATTATCATTTAAAGTCCCCACGCATGCAACGAGGTTGTCCTGAAATCGAGATGCCGAGCGCACAGTAATACCACAACCGCAGCAACCTTTATCCAAATTATAATCTGCGCCAAAGTATTCGAATTTGCATGCTGCTCAAACGAATTGAGCATTCCAGAAATGCAAATTAGTCGCCAAACGCGATAATTGTTTTGAGATAACTATTCGGCTCGACAGCAAAAATGAATAGGACTAATTTTTATGTGAACGTGGCTGGAGACCACAACATGGTTCAGTGACTCTGTGGCTTCATGAGCGTAAAACTGAAGACCCTTCAATCAAAACTGGGCGTTCGTTATCGCTGACGTTGACTGCCCACTTTAGCCCATGAAAGTATTTGTAAAAATATGTTTATATCATAGACATCTTGATAAACAGCAACACTAGTTTGTTCCACGAATATTATTTCTTTCAGAAAACGAATAGTGGGATGTTGATGTTACGGTTTGTAAACTGAAAAACTGATCTAATATTAATCTAGAATTATCAAATTCCCATATAAATTTTATCAAGTGAGCAAAAAAATTGTTTCTTACCCAAACGTCGCAGATCGAATCTTTCTAAGGATAATGAATATTTTATTTGTTTAAAATACTTATTATTCATTAATATGATTCACACATATGTTCACAAAGTAAATAATAATTTAATTTTACGTGTGATTAACGAGGAAGATATTTGTTAGAATGTCTTTGTGATTTTAATTGAGAAACATGAACTTCGGGACAGACCGAACGAATGAGACAAACGCGAGTGACGGATTCGTCTTAATAATATTTTACTATTAATATTAATTTAACTGGTAACTGCGAAAAATACAGAGTTTCGAACAGACCGGGACTTGATCCAGGGATCCGGTGTTCCAAGTCCCGGTCTGTCTGATTAACGTTTTATAAAAATGTTATCAACTAAAATTTATCATTTCATTATCATTCGCGAAAAGCAAGTACATGTAAGTAGGTATACTACTTACAGAATATGATTTAAGATTTAATTGAATATTATTAACGATATATCAGGTTGGAACATTCACTAATGGCTTATAAAAAATAAAAAAACTTATTTTATTTCTTACCTGGTGATTGTTTCATGAGTGAAGCGGATGTCAGCACGACTCGCCTCAGACCTTTTTCCTCGACTCGTCTAACGTCCGTTCATAGTTGCTCATCACTCGGCCACTCTTTTCGCGTAACGGAAGACTGAATAATTTCAAACGCTGAGGGATAATAGCACACAGACGCACTCACTCACACACATACACACGTGGATAGTAGGGAGAAGGAAGGGGGGTCCTTCTGGTGGTAAGATCGTTATCGTCTGGAATTGACCAACTTTCTCCCCCTCACCTTTTTTTTGTTGTATATATATATGTGTGTGTGTGTGTGACGCGAGCGCGCTACTTTGTTTTCCCTCACCTGTCACGTGACAAGAAAGCGCCCTCGAAAGTGGGCGGGACATGGAAACAGAGATAGATAATGACGTTGTCACACTGACTCGTTTCAAAAATCATCTGAACCACCCAATAATAAATAAGAACTGTATTCGCAAAAAAGTAAAAGGGAAACTATAATTAAATAATGCTCAAGATGGGTTATTATAATCTCTTGTTTACGTTTGTGTTTGTGCTTGGTTTAAATATGTTGACATTTGACCTTAATTAGGAGATTGTCTTATCTGCTTCAACGAAATCGAACAACGAAATCCCAATTTTTGTTGCCTTTTTTAAAGTTAAACTTTTTATAAGAGGGTTTTGCCCAAACATCTGTCAAAAGTTACCGTCACCATCGGACAAAGTCACCGCAACTATCGTCAACTTTCTATACCTTCCTGGCGATACTCAACCGATACTATCGATTACTAGCAATCACTTGACGTTCTTTTAAATATTGGTAAATTTTTCATTGTCAAAAAGGTATTTAGCAAAACAGTTTTTTATCAACTAATTCATTAATTCGCGAGCGAGCTAATTATATATAAAGTATATTTTTCTAAATGCAGTAGAATAAATTTGGCAATAGCCATAGTAATTGGTATCCTTGGTTGGTTAAACAAGAAGGCGGAAACATTTGCTCTTGCTTTTCTACTGGAATCGAAAAAAAATTAGATATGGTGAGCGACATTGCACGCTTTATATTTGAAATTATAATTTAATATTTGATTTATTCGGTCCTTTTTCGGTTGTAGGCTAACCTTAACGTTTCATTTGGTTCTTTTTTTTGGTTGCCGACGACTTCACGGTCGCCCGAAAAATGAACCAAACGGCAAATTGCCTCATTTTCACCTACAAGTCCAATCAATAATTAATAACAGCAACTATTCTTCTATTTTGGCCGAATGAGTCGCATCCAAGCCCATTGAAACCCTTAAGTGGCCGATTGGTGACGCCATATGCGACCGACGTATCGCTCGCAGCAATTGAGTCGGCTGCCATGTTTGTCTTGTGTCCAAAGAATGAAACAATACCCGAAATTTTCCCTCTTCCGCCAAAAGATACTACAGTCTTTACGACTATACGATATTTCTAAACGACCATCAGCAATTGTTCCGACAAGTGAACCTCAAACGTAAAAACAACGATCTAATGTGAAAACGACTTCCGAGTGACAGCACTGTCGAGGGGTTTTTGGTTGTCGATCCGAATGTCTTCGACCGCGTACGGTGTGGAGAACCCTCAATCCACACCCACAGGTGGGCGTGCATGGCGCAATAGAGCATTTCCATCCTAAAGATTCCATTGTACGGCGCGATTCCTCGAATTTGTATCTGGTTGGCGGGCAAGGCCTTCTTGGCAGAGCGGTGCGCCCCGGGCAATATGGTAAGATCGAACCCCCAATTCCCTGCGGTCAGCCCCACATTTATGTATGATTTATTTTTAAACTTTGAAATACTCCTATTGATATCGTTGAACTCATCCCTGAAGACAGTACATTTTATATGCGAAGCAACAGATGTGCAAAGTTCAAACTGCAAAGTGCGGTGATTGACTTCTTGATGTAAAAGAAACAAAATCTGCCATCACCTTTTCACTCAGGAGTTTGATCCCCGCGTCTGCAGTTTCGTCTCCAAAAAACTACATTCTGACGTATCCTGAATTTATATTTATTGATTAAAGATGTCGAGTAAACTTGAAAGACGAGGAAATGGACTCGTGCACTGCAGCTGTAACAATATCTCTAACGATCCTTGTTTAGTCTTCACTCTGGGCAATTGCCTCTGATGTTCACCTACATGTATAATAAAGGATACGCTGATTGAGGCATAACAGGGCAGTGCATGTTGGAGTTCTGGTCTCCCCTGTTTGCGCGGGACGTCACGTGATGTCACTTGTGGGTGGTGGCTTATTCGGTGTAAGTGCACGTAGAGGGCAAAAGCATCGAAAGCGGAATGACTTGTTGTTTTGATTCAAATCAACAATTAACGCTTGAAGCACCTTCTGCGCAACCTGATTCAAAAGTGGAAATTTCCAGACCCTACCTGTATAAATGTAAAATAAATTATACTACTGGGCAACCAGTACCAGGCTTTAAAAAATTAAACACAATTGGGCGATTCACCTAAATTAAAATTACAAAATTGGGGGCTTCCTGGCGGCGCTCCAGGGATGCTTCTTTCATAATAGAATATCGATATAGTAATGAATATATCGTTGACTGTGTCGATTTTTTGGATCATCCTCAATTGATCGATTTATTGACAGCTACAAATGCCGTCGCCTGTCAAAAGTCAAATTATCGATGGTTCACGCGCCATCTAGTGGCAAAGTGCGTGTAGCACCCAAAATTAACCCCGATTTAGTTTCACAAAACTTATTCCTGAAAATTCTTTCATTTTAAAATCGTGGTTTTTTATTGGTAAATATGAAAATCATTTTTTCATTAAAACAGAGACACTTTGAAATTTGATATTAGCCAATATTGCATGTAATCTTGGTTCGTCGGTGGCTGATTGCGTGACACCTTTTAAAATAAGTTTTTGTTGCCAACTTATTTACTTTTCCGTGGATTACGTGCTCATGTACAGTACAGTAAAGCTACGTGATCAAGAAGTGTCTAGACATCAAGGAAATCGCAATCAGATATTTAGCTGAGCTTCCGGTCAGCGCTGAGCCTGAACGCGAACGCACCACCGTTATCGAATAAATTAATCGACATCCCCATACCGTGATTCGAACCCGGAACCACTATAAACCTTACGCGAACTTTCCTACAAGTTGACGTGATATTTTAGTAGCCAAATGGGAACATTGAATTTGCGTAATCGATATTCCAATGACCTCCACCTTTTAAACAAGAAAGTTACCAATATTTGCATTGCGTTTGCATTAGTGAAAAATCTGCACCTGGGTTACGCCTCTTTAGACTTTCGGAACAGGTAAGCGCAATTAAAATCGACAATGCAGAAAAGTGATGATGGCCGGCTAATTTTGCTTATGAATATAAATTACATATAGGCGGGCACCAACCCCTTTCCTGTCAAATTATTGCAAGGAAACATGCATTAAATCGATACACAAGATGTAATGATAACGTTGCATCATGTTTTCTTCTCTTCAGATGTCAAATTTTCACCTCCAATAACGCTAATAGCGTAGGCAGAGGAACGTTTTTCTTTGATAAGTCGCTGTGATTCGCTCGTAAGAGTGATTCGTGGTGTCTATGGACAGGAAACATAGTTTTACATACTTGACGGTAGGAAAGTAATTCTGTTACGTGTTTCCAGAGGAAAGGTGTTTTCCTAGGAACGCCTAGAAACGTGCTTGTAGTCACATTGAATGTGCGGCTTCTTTGTTTGATGGGTGTCGGATCTTTGCTTTAGACGTCCTGGGACGCCTGCTGTTGCATACACGATGAGCGCGACTGATGATTCTCCAAAGACCCGGTTCTTGTCACATATTTATTTATACCAGTAGACTTACCTAATACACGATTACACGGAAATCGTGTTATTCAAAAATTTCCGTGTAACGACGTGTAATTTCAAAGAATCGTTTAATTTGAATCGCTAAGTGGTTGAATTACAGAAAAATTTGATTAGACAGATCATAATTTTCTATCGATAGTTGCTTGACCAACTTGCTTTATTGGAAGCTTCGTTTAATGATAACTTAATGAAAACGCTCCGAGCGTCAGAAGCTAATTGTGTGCCTTGTAATTTATTTTCTGTAAAATTGTTACAGTAGTAATTTGAATAATAAATAATAAAAAATAAAGTATTTCAATGTGTTGTTCAAACAACAAGTGAAAACATAAAATTATTTAATAAAATTATGGATCGCGATGAATTGATTTGAAATTACCCGTGTCTAGTTTTTTTCATGTTGGCGTTAAAAATAGTAAGATCTTTCTTATAAAGCTGATGCAATGTCAAATTGTTAATTTATTTAACAAAATGTCAAAAATGGGGTCCTCACATGTTGTTCGTGCAAGGGGAGGACTCATAAAAAATTCACGTCAGGTTCTTTTTTATGATGTAGTAACTTATTTCATTATGCATTTTTGTTTTACCCTGACGTTGAAATAAAAAATAACTAAACTCACTAAACATTTTTATTGTAACAGCGAGTTTTAAATGTCGAGCGCGACGCGCGCCTCTTAATCAGATCTCCACTTAGCCCATTTTAATCGGTCAGTTTTGAAAATAATTTCATAATTACAATTTATCAATCCCAAACATAACTTTTTTTTCAAAAGCTACCTAAAGTTGTTTTTAAAAATATGTTTACCCTTATAAATTGCTTGTAGCCATAAATCTGGATGAAAGAATAAACTTGCCAGGCCGGAAAATCTTACACCGCCGATTCCTGTTCGCGAGCTAAGCCATTCGTCAAAAGGCTGTAATTAAAAGTGGAATAAGCATCTTACGTGCTGAGTTTAATGATGTCGCTTGGTCTGAGGAGACAATTCCTTTATTCGGTTAAGCGACACATTACTTATTTGGCCTATTTGGTCAATGTGTAGAGAAGTAAGTTACTGGTTATACGAAAGGTCTACATAGTTTTTGGTGTGGACTTAATCGAAAGCTGTGGGTGTCCACACTTTGTGGCAAATCGAAATAATAGCTGAACATACCGATTTCCAAAAGGACCGGCTTTGACTTGAAATAGAAAACGTCAGGAAAACCATTTAGCAACGTTTTATATATCACTGGTTACTCAAAAACTTACAATGCAGATTAAGATTACAACCAAATGACAATTTTGCTTTAACAAAATGACACACCATAAATTTAAAGTTGTTCATTCTGTTATTGAATCAGCCTGTAAGTTTACAAGATCTCACGGTTACCATGTCTTTAATTAAAATTTTAATAATAATTTGTTAAAATAATCGTAAAATTTATTTTGACATTAAATGCACGTCATTAATAAATGTTTCAGTGAATTCAATTTCACATGATCGAAATCCGATCGGAGAATTCCGACTAAATTCCCGGACAAATGACTATTAATGAATCGACGCCTTTAAACGCCGGATTGGCCTATCATCCGCGGATGATACGGCGTAAAAGCCGGTAAGAAAACAGAAGACTAGACTGCATCGAGACACCAACTAATAATTTATTTCGGACAAGTTGATGTCACGGTTGTAGAACCCACCTCGCACCTAACACGCTGGTTCGTATTTTGGATGGTGGAATGTCACCTTCTCAGACGTTACATGAAAAATCTCCATGCAACTCTGCGACACATTTGTGCAGACTGTTCACAGGCAAAACGACGTCTGCATATTTTCGATCGTTAATGTCGAAGATAAAAGCTTCGGCAACAGATTCTTTTGATTCTCGGCTAACTTGTTCCATACAAATGCATTTTTTTCTGAATTTTAATTTTCTAATAGCCTATTTGACTGTTTCACTGAGGGCATCGTTCAACATTGTGCTTTGTAAAACTTGGTGATGGAGCATTAATACTGTACGACTTCATGGTTGAATAGCTTCGAGACCCATGTGCTTTTTTGTTGACCCTTTGTCCCAATTTCTCAAAGGATAATGTTATAAAAATTTCAAATTATATTCAATTAATAAATTTTACCGTAATAATATTTATCCTTATAGATCTATAACAAGTTTTCCTCTAAGGAAGGGGAATATTTCAATCTAAATGGCCTCATTTTAGATGCCTTCTGATTAATGCATGAATATATTTAGTTTCACCATAACAAATAACATGTAAATAGACTTCCTCTGTTTTCCTATGCATGTCAATCTCCAATAATGAGGCATAGTTAACCACATCTGGAAGACGAATCATTATTTTCTTGCATTACACATGGCATATGTATTGTGAAATTTCTACCCTTGGATTGACACCATTGTCATCAGTTAAAATCCCGAATATTGTAAATCTTGTTTGGGGGCGCTGACCTGACATTTTGCATCTTTCGACAATTGCATAGCCATGCGCATGTCTGGATCAGTTTCTGATAGGAATCGTTCCAGAGAATCAGGTAATACAATTTTCACGGAATGAGTTTAACCCGAAGCAAATTGCATTTGTTATGAAACAAACAATCTGGAGAAAAAATCCGCCTAGACATTTGCGTTTCGAAATTCTGGGCAAGATATCCCGGTCCGTGCGTAAATATTATTTTTTAATATTTACACATCTGGTTTCTTGTGTGATCAGCGGGTCGTGCGGATAATAGGAGGAGTAGCTTGTTGCGGAAACCCGCAGGTTACGCTTGATGTGCCGTTAAGGACGATCGGGTCTTCGCAACTTCTTCAAACGCTTTTCAATTATCGCGTGCCATAGATCGTTTGACAACTGAGTTAAACCTCCGGTGGGAACATAAAAAAGCGATTAAGTTACCGACGCGTTTTAATCCTAATTATTGGCAATTCATTCATTGGGATGCTGTTGACCTAACGCATGTCTTATGACACGCAAACTTGTTTGTAACTGTCGTTGGAAATCGATGTAAACGTATTCGACAAAAGTTGTTTGTTATGGCTAAGTTGGCTTATATCTTTATGTTAACCAATGATCAACTTCAAATACTTATTTATATCATAAATAATTAACTTTGTCGCTAGAATTGTGGGGCGGTAAAACCTCCTTCTAAGAGCATTAATTTATTTATTCCATTTTTATTTTCATTGACTGATTTCAGACTACTGTATACGTATCTACAATGTATCTTGACTCACGTATGGTTAAATTATATTTTTGTCGAAGATTGGCTTCGAAATATGTATATATATACATATATAAAGTTCAATTTAATAAATTTAGTAAACAGAAGGGTTAATAAATGAGAATGCCCAAAATATATTTTTTGGGAAATAATTTACATCTTTCTGTGCAGTGATCAGAGAGATTCCTGGCGTTTTCTGTCTTTATGTTTGGAGGTTGGTCATCTTAATAATTCCGATAAAATACAGGTACCCGCGCAGATACATGTATCAAGCACAGAAATAAATATTTATGCTGCCCTCAAACTTGTATAACAACAGATATTAATCTCGAAATAGTTATTTATGTGGCATCGTTGTTTCGTCTTCTAGCAACTTTGTCAAATGGCCCCCTCAGAAAATGTAACGTCTTCAGAAATAGGTCACCTGGAAGCACTAGACGACCGTTAAGAGAGAGCCGGATTACTTAGAATGCAAAAGAGATTCCTTAAGTAGGGGAGGTCACAAGCTTCATAATTTATTTGCTCATTTATGAATGGGCTATATAGTGAATCTCCGGATGTCACTAGTTTAGAGAAAATATTGTGAAGGACAAAAGGTTGACGTTTGAAAAAATATATGTTTCAGAAACTTATTAATCCGGTTCTGACGACCGTTCATTAATCTCCCTCTGCCTGGAGGAGGCAGATTACGGTGTATGTGGTGATAGTTACAGAATATCTTTCGTCCCCCTCTTTGGCGTTCTGCCTCCCTGCGGCGATCCAAGCTCCTGAAGTTCAAAAACATCCTTCGTTGGGGATACGAGGAGGGGAGTTTAATAGTGGTGTAACTCTGAGAGAAACTTGAAGAAACAAGAGGTTTTATTGGAGGTATTGGAATAAAATTCCAGAGCTTCAAATTCGTTACGGTAAAAGTACTGCGTATTTTCCTGAAGGTTGTTGTGTGTGAGAGAAAGTAAAAGTAGTTGAACTTCTACCAAAAAATTTTTTAGTTCTTGAATTTTTTTTAATTAATGGAAGAGGTGGTGCATCTTATAGTGGTGCAACTCGGTGTTTTCTCGAGTTGAGAAACAAGATGTTTTACTGGAAGTGCTGGAATAAATTCCACAGCGTCAAATTCGTTATGGTAACGATTTTAAACATTTCTCTGAGGCTTACTCAAAGTAAATTATAGCAAAAGTATATGAAATTCTACCAATTAATTTTTCCCCACTAGTAATTTAAGTTGAACCGGTCGCATTAATTCTGTCCATCTTTAAAATAGTGTACGCCGTAAAATAAATTATGAAAATTCTTAGAACATTAAACATACTTCTATTGATATTTCTTTAACAGTTTCACAATCCAATATTACATTTTGGCACCTAGCTAAACGACACTTACTCACCAAACGACACTTACTCAAACTGCTCGACTGCTTTTTGCGATCAAATGCAGTTTAAAAACTATTATTTTTTTCACCAATCTGCATTTGATTTTTTCTTATTCTATCTTTTTAATTATACAAATTGTTGTCTGAATCCAAAAAGTCCGAATACAAAAACTGGATTTAAATACGTGAGTGTGTAAAAAAAATGTGTTTTACGCGTTCGAAAATCACATGACGGAAACAGTACATTTTTCATTTTGTTGTCGAGACGATTTGAACAATTTTCCTTTATTTTTTAGAGAATTAAAATACTTTAAATAGTTGTTGTACGTGTATAATTTACATTTATTTTGTGATAACCACAAACAATTACAATCGACGGGAGCCAAATTCTATGTCGTGGCCTATTTTGAGTTAGAGATATCTGTTGTGTTGTTTCCCCGTTTGTGGTTGATCCCCAATTATTATAAAAACTAAATTATTCGTCAAAGCAGCATAATATAATAATTTAAAACTTCCGATTTCCTTCCAAAAATGCCCGTCAGCTGCGTTTTAATACCACTGTATTGCGAATCTGTGGAGGAAAATAAATTTGGAACATGAATTGACTCACAAATTACAATAGTTGAGATTGAAAAAGTGTCCTTTTATTTGGCATCAAGCAAGATAATTGTCATGACCATTCGTATCTTTAATAATCTTCACTCAACAACTGGATGTTTCACTGTAACACAACAATCTGTGTACAAGAGCAGTCGTCCATCAACGTGATAAAATCAAACGATCTTTTCCGTAATATAAAAAACTAGAACTACTTCAAACGTATTCAGAACTAGACCTATTTTTTCCGAACTTTCAATATGACTTATGTAGTTTTTAGCAAACTATTGGGAAAAAATGAAAAATTATATATATTTATTTACTTTATACAATCAAATGTGAGAATATTGCTGCGATATGGTGTGTGAGTGTGTTGGTGATGGGGCGGTGAGTTGCTCTCTTTCTCTCTTTCGTATTATGTAGAAATGATGAGTATAAATAGTTTTAAATGCAATCGGGGTGTTATCAAATAACAATTTAGCTGCGAGGCATTATATTGATCAGAATGTACAGTACAATTTGTTGGTGGCGCGCACAGCAGAACCATTTAGAACACGTTGAGAATGCGAGTTCATTGTTCTTTTTTCTCTAAACACGATGAGCTGAGATCGAGCGTATACTATGAGTAGGCAATGAAATTTATTATAAACTGACGGATTAGTTTGAATGGTGTATGCGACATCGGAAATTCGAAATTCACAATTACAAACAAGCAAAAGCCATACCACTATAGGATTTTATTTCTGATTATTATCTTCATTATTTTACTGCTGTACTGAGTAGCGCATTAAATGCTGCATTATGTGTATTGTCATTAGGCGCATACTGTACAGTACTGTACCTGTTTTGTTGTACAGTGTATTTATTTCAAAACAGAATGTCTTCTTTCAAAGTATCAGTGTACGCAAATATTATCAAGAAACTAAAGCTTAATTGCAGGACGACGATTTTTAATTTAAATGGATGTGAGTTATTCATTCATAAAAGCAGCATTCCGATAAAACCAGTTGATTGATTTTATATTTGCGAATAACGATGAACGAATTTTATAAAAACAATGCTTCTGTACGCGAAAATATAATTTTTAAAATTTGCTTAATATAATATCAGTGCATAATATAAATATAAGTCAAATTTTCTAGCTGGACTGGACAGATATCCAATGGCTGTGCTGTGTCAACCAACGAAACACCTGATAACTAAATTGTTATTTCTTACCTGAACAGATTATTCTGTTTTTGCATGCTTAATTCGATATTCTGACCCGAATAAGTCAATCAAGGTAGTTTGTTTATACAGAGTACAACACATGTAATTCGTTTGTTCTCTCACACATCCAATTTCCATGAGTCATCGAATTACCTCGCTAAGCACGAGTATTTTGCATGTTCCGCTAAGATATTTACAGACACAAAGTGGCATAGCGAAATGGTAATAAAAAAATATAACAACTCTTCATGTGCCACTATTGTACAGACAAAATCGTCGGAATTTTAAAATGACCATGGTTAGCGATAGTCTGGTTAAAATTACACGTAGAACCTTAAACTATATTTGTAATAATAAAAAAAGACATTAAAAAGACACATCAAGAAATTAATTCCAAAAAAAGTTAAATAATCTATCAACTGAATCGAATGACAATGTTAAAATAAAGTAATGGATTTAATTTTTTTAATTTTAGTTCATATGACACACAAAGCAATCTATATATTTTTTTTTGGAAAAGTCTCTACCTTTAATTTCTTTTTCACCTGCCTATCAATGCGTCATCAAGCGATAACGTACGAAATAATTTGATCATATTTAAGAAAGTTAAATCGGCCAAATGGTTTTGATGGTCTCTAATTATACGCGTAGTGTCCTTACGTGGCGTGGTGCTAATTTATTAGTTAACTGGTTATTCTAGGTGACCTACATTGGTAGTATGTGTGGAAGGGGGGCAATGTGATTTATCCTACGAGTCTATATGATAGAATGAACGAGTCAAAAGTGGAGCTAGTGTGAGTATAAACGTTATGTCACCGGTATATGCGAGCGCGTACATATCAAGCCTAGTAAATTTAACTTAATTAGTGAGCATTAACGACATGTGGGTTGGTTTGTTGTTGCTATAGGTGACTGACTTTGTTTTTGTTCATCTTAGCGTGGGTTTGTTTGCCTTCTGGTAAGAGATAATTGGCCACCGTACGTGGTCATGTCGCATGAGCTGAGCAAAATATTGTATATGGTGTTACAATAGGTGAGATGAGATGACGATGGGCGATGAATTAAGAATCTATATACAAAGAAGTGACCTTGCCCCTCCAATGTTCTTATCGGTTTAGTTTAATTTTTAATAATTTAGTGCGCGCTAAGCCTACAAGTGCACGGTGCGCAAGTGTTTCTGTTCTAGTCAAATTGTATCAGCTAAAATGGTGTCGAATCGTCGGTGGCAGCCGCCACTACACTGCCAACGTGTCAAACAATCTGACAGTGGCCGTAAATGTATTGCGCAGAAAGGTAAACTGTAAAAAAAGGTGCACTGACTGACCAATGTCAATATATTATATATAGACTACATTTTATAACAGAACTAGTCTGGAAAAAATGTCATATAACTCCATTAACTTCACCGTTTCATTTTTTTCTGGATTTGCAAAAAGGTCCTTTAGATGCAAGTCCAGCTACCAAAAACGAAATAGAGATGAATGTTATTCAAGCACTTATGTTTCCGTAATAAATGTACAAGCGTATAAGAAAATGTGATAAATTATTTATAATACATGTTTGTATATATATATATGTACGTAAGGGGAATTTACGGAACGAAATTATTTATACATCTTTGAAAAACTATAGGTAAATTAAGGCCATTGAAAATGCCTGTCAATATTGCATACATAATGTAAGCAAAATGTGGGCCTACTGCATGTGACTTTGGCTACACATTTAGACCAGCTATTTCGATTTACAATCCTTGTATAAAAATTAATTTTGTGCCGACTTATTTGAAAATTTGCAATTCTTTTTTAATTTTCTAAAATTTATTTGCGCGGTCGATATTCCAGTTTGAACACAATAATGTGAAAATAAAAACCAATCTGACTAACGGTTTTAAAATCAGCAACGTCAGGGTTACACGATGAAAGAAAGTGCAGACAATTTTGAAAATGTGCCTATCCGTAATGAACGGCTGACAAACTGCTGAGATCCGCCTAAGAAATTCATGGATAAATGATCATGGTCTAAATGTGTTTCCAACATTACGTCACTTCACCCCACATGCAGCCAAACATGGCAATCTAAATTGCCATAGAGTCACAACCGTTAAACAGAAGAAACCTTTCCTATTCACACATTCCCTATGATTCTTTTTCACTCTGCACGCATTCATTCAAAATTCGCTCATCCATCTTTTATAATACACCATGTAATTCGTATAGGCCGTTGAAAATTGGATGACTCGAAATGCAAGCGAGTTGTTTGATAGCAGAACAGCTTCCAATTTTCTTTATCGCCGAGAGATTTGGGCAAAAAAGCTCTGGATTCTTGTGGATGGAATGAAAGGGGGATAAGAGCGGCGGGCACAAGGAGAGCGGTATTGAGAGATAGACAAGACTTTTTTAGACGTCCGAGCTCTTGGAATCTTTGGACGCCTTCTTGGTCAAGGGCTTGGAGTCGGGCGACGACCGTGACGAATCACCCTTCAGAAAGTCCAGCTCGTCCAGCGATTCGAGCCTTGCTATGGGCGCCTCCGTGTGAAAGTCCCACCAGTCTGGTTCACTACTCTTTGAGTCCTCCCGTCCCAAGACATGCGCAGTTTGGTGATGGCCTTCTTTGGTCTTGCTCGGTGAGCGCGACTTTTTTCTTAGACGTGGCTGAAACATCAAACACGACACATCCAATAAAACAAAAGACTCATTTGATCTAACAACAATCTTTTATATTAATGATTTAAACACTTAGAGCGGCGCTTGCACCAGAAAGATCGGCTCCTAATAAATCGATCTTCTCCGGTCACGGAGAGTGCTCCGCTCCCAAATGGTCAACGCTCCTACGATCTTTTGCGTTTACACATTTTTAAAAAATCAGAAGATCGGCTCCTAAAGAGCCTTCACCGCAACACCATTAACGTCTCTCCAAAGCCGAAATGACGCTGACACTCAGTGCGCTACTCTGGTGCTGGGAGCGCTACTCTGGTGCTGGGAGCGCTACTCTGGTGCTGAGGGCGCTACTCTGGTGCTGGGAGCGCTACTCTGGTGCTGGGAGCGCTACTCTGGTGCTGGGAGCGCTACTCTGGTGCTG
>JAQGBY010003458.1:0-19221 GCA_034698785.1 Mycogona germanica
TAATTGAATAAGTACTTTAAAGTAAAATAATTACTTAAATTTTTCAAAATAGAATTTTTATTATATTCTTCACATAAGGCAGATTTGATCTGATTCAGTTAATTTGAAAAGTAATTGAATAAGTACTTTAAAGTAAAATAATTACTTAAATTTTTCAAAATAGAATTTTTATTATATTCTTCACATAATGCAGATTTGATCTGATTGATTCAGTTAATTAGAAAAGCAATTGAATAAGTACTTTAAAGTAAAATAATTACTTAAATTTTTCAAAGTAGAATTTTTATTATATTCTTCACATAAGGCAGATTTGATTTGATTCAGTTAATTTGAAAAGTAATTGAATAAGTACTTTAAAGTAAAATAATTACTTAAGTTTTTCAAAATATAATTTTTATTATATTCTTCACTTAAGGCACTTTCATCTGAAACCAATTCCACAAACCATTCTTCCAGCGAAGCAAAGGTAATTATCATTTTCACCAATCGTGACTGGATTCACAATACCCAGACAGACAAGCTAGTACAAAAGTTTCAATTTTGATGTCTACTTTCTCGTCAATTCACATGGAGACACAGTTTTCATTTCTATGTTGGGATAATGTTGAAGATATCATTATTATCTGCCTAATGATATATCGGGGAATGCATTAATGAAGTACATTTTGGTCTTTCAAATTTGATTATGAACATCAAGTTACGTCATCTGCGCATGGGAACAAAACAAATGATTGGAATTGTGCGCACACGCAGATGACGTAAGTTGATTTTGAGAATCAAATTTGAAAGACCAAAATACATCACCTGCTAAAATAATACTGTTCCGGAGAACTTTGAGCACTCCGTTTTTGTGGTTTATTTAATACATGCGACTGACTTTAGTGAAAATGTGAAGTTTTTGCAAGTATTCTGTTGCTGTTTAACATTATCTCATCCACACTGGATATCAAAAGTCGCACATAGCAAATCCGATGACCAATATTAAAAAGAACACATTTCTCCAAAAATAGGATGCCTTAACAGTGTAAAAATGTGTGAAACGAAGATATCTGTACAGAAGATGTTGGTATCACCAATAATGTGACAAAGGTCTTGCTGGGTGATTGCAAATGTCAATTCGTGTCAGCAGAGGCTCCAAGGCTGATGCGTCGCTTTTCATTTATTGTCATTTGTTTGAAGATGACCTCGTTAAATTAATCTCGTTTGTTGCGAGACAGCATTTTTCTTAGCAATTTTCTTAAAGGTAACCGAAGTTCGACCAAAGTTCAACCATAATGACATTTTTTATGCTTTTGATTATTCTCTTACTGACCCTTGCCCCTGATTTGTACAACTATACAATTTAAAACGTAAGAGGGCAAATACGGAACAGAAACTGTGAAAACTCGGCCACAAGTTGGCGAGACTCCATAAATATAAATAAATAAACTACAATTTGTAATCATTTTGTATTTGTTCTCTGATGTTTTACATTCGTCGCCGCCTTTTACATATTTTTCGTCTATGGTTATTTTAAGGCTCTGCCTATATTAGCCATCACTCGAATCTTTTGAACTTCTGTATTGCCTCAAAACATTGGCAAATTCCTCACAACCGACAAAGAATCGTCAAATGCGACTTCCTGACTGTGTCTCTCCGTAACCAACAAATGAGGACAAGGTAGAATTAGTTATTATACATGTAAGCTGACAAACGGGATCTTGATAAAACACAGGAAAAGAATTTGAACATTGGATTGGCATTCCATCTTGCAGATCACATTTTGGCCAAGATTTCTTGGTGATATCTAAATAATTGTGATTATTTTTAGAAATTATAATTAAAAGTATGACTAGTTTGTAAATCCAATTTTTAATTATCATTTAAAATCTCTCATTCTAAAAATATTAATAATATGAAACAGTTTGTGAGAAACTGAAGTATTCAGTTTTACTCGTTCGCCACTAGAGGGCAGCACCTGTCCAATTTGACCTCCCTCTCTCTTATACTTCGCGTATGTGTCACGACAGCGTTCACACACCCCTCCTTTTGTGTGATCACCTCATTTAATTATCGAAAGCCCGCGCCGGGAATCGAACCCGGGACTGCCGAGCCACAGTCAGTCGCAACATCGACTGGGCGACGACGAGTCGTACTTAACCGCTCGCTATTAAAAATAATTAAAATATGAACTATATAACTTCCATAATTGTTTTTATTACAATCATTTTTATTGCCCAAATGATTTTTATTGACCAAATGACCAAATTAATGTTGACCAACCAATATGACCAAATTTTCATGGCATGGACTCAACGAACACACATAAAATATGAGGGGGGCAACACCCTCGGACGAAATTTTAGTCACAAAGTTATTAGTACAAAGGGGTTTTCTACTTACGTTTACCTCGGAATAGACGATGTCGATGAAGCTGCCCAAGACAATGATGAAGT
This sequence comes from Mycogona germanica, assembly GCA_034698785.1. NCBI lineage: Eukaryota > Metazoa > Arthropoda > Diplopoda > Chordeumatida > Chordeumatidae > Mycogona > Mycogona germanica. The sequence continues at coordinate 2,436 of JAQGBY010003458.1, forward strand.
CGAACACGTTCCAAGCGTCCCCAAAATAGTTCTACACGAATGGAGCCAACAAGAAATGAGTACAATTCCTTATTCTTCTCTCTAACTACTGTATTTCGAAGCTCCCGAGTGTTGCGCTGCTCTGAATATAGAGGTATTTTTAAAACAATGGGAATTGAACCTATGAATGGACTGCATGGCGTTCAACAACAATGATGTACGTCTTCAATATGAAATATAGTCACACACTTACCTTAAATCGAAAAGCTGCCAATTTGAAGACAAACTCCAGTGCAAAAATCGAAGTAAAAATCATGTTTAGTACATCCAAGGCGTCTGTGTATGATTGTGGCTGATTGTGAAACTGAAAAGTGTTTAATCTGTTTATTATTATATATAGTAGAAATTTACAAAAAATTAAACATCATGTTTATGACAAGTGTGAATTATGGTATTTCAAAATCAGGTGTTATTTCACAGAGAAAAATATCTAAAACTGACCTTCATGGCTAACGATATGGTGTTGACCATGATTAGTGTAAAAATTCCGTATTCAAAATACTGCGAGGTGACAAACCACCACACTTTGTACTGCATTCGATGCTTAGGAATATAACGACGGACGGGCTTCGCTTTCAAGGCGAACTCTATACAATTGCGCTGCAGGGCGAAATTAACAAAACCAATTTCGTAAGTGCACTCGTAGGGTTTGTGTCCATGTAGCCAATGGGGTGTGGAGCCGGTTGAGAATGCTAAAGCTATTTCGTAGTCATGTCAATGGACAGCTGATCCGGCAGTTGAATCTCAGCTCCAACATTTCTACATGGCAGCAGTATAGACCTGAGTTCTAAAGCATGGCCCAATGGTTTATTTGATCCATTTCAGAAGATAATTGTATAATTATTAACTTAGTGTCTGACTGCTGAGATGAAATAACCATATTATCCATTGATATGGACAATAGACAGCTGATCAGGCAGTTGAATCTCAGGTCCAACATTTCTACATGGCAGCAGTATAAACCTGAGTTCTAATGCATGGCCCAATGGTTTATTTGATCCATTTCAGAAGATAATTTTATAATTATTAACTTAGTGTCTGACTGCTGAGATGAAATAACCATATTATCCATTTATACATTTGCTGGACACGAAAAGAAGGTGCACTCAGTAATATGTGCTGATAAATGTTACAGAGTCATTCAATTGCATTTGTAACTAGCCAACTGTCTTGCCTGATTCTTATCCAGTTCACAGTTTTTGTATTCTTGTTCGCCTTCATTCTGAAACGTGACGATCACAAAACCAACGAATATGTTGACCATGAAGAATGCAATGATGATGATGTAGATGATGTAGTAAACAGCCACCATGGGTCGGTAGTTGTGCACAGGTCCCTGGTCCTCACCATTCGAGTCAATGGACACCTCTAACAGTCTATTGAGAAACAGAAAACAAAATGATATAGTCAATCATCTACAGGGTGAACCTGAAACTATGGACCCATTATATTATTTTTAATAAGTCGACCAAAAATGGTCCGATTATTCTGAAATTTTGGGATAATCATTGGGATTTACTTGGGCCATCCCTCGAAGGTGGAGACGGTGAACAGCGTGAGCATGGCATTCGGAACGTCATCAAAATTAAACTCGTTCAGGCTCCACTCTCGAGGCATCACAGTCGTCTTAGCATCCTGCTCGGTACCTTGGTACACAATATATTCGCCTCTGCAAAGAAAACAAACATCTTGAGTTGGCAACATTTCAATATAAATATGACTTTAGAATTATTACATTTATTTTTATGATAAGAAATTACAAAGTTATTCACAATTGAAACCTATGGGCCAAGAACTGGTTCAACGACCTCTGGTGATTCTTAGATAAAATGCTCTCCAATGTTTATGATCGAGTATTTTTTTCGTATTTTCCGGGATTTCTCATTGGCGCACATGATTACATTATTTCTAACTTGATCTAGAACAACATGTATTGTGTAATAATATTTTGTAATCCATTTTTAAAATACATACATAAATCTAATCAGATAAACAACAATAATTGGTCAAGAGTGCTTTTCAAGGGTCTAATTGAAAAAAGTTTACAAATTTGATTCAATGCGAATCATTAAACAAACAGTCGTTTTGCAAAATTGAAAACCATTCAAATTATTAGTAAATATTTAAATCATTTATTCGTTAGTTCTGCTGTCGCTTTATAAAGCAATAATTTTTTTTGCAGTTTTTACCATATTCAGTCAAGCCACAGACAAACAAATTCATAATCAATTTCATGTTGATCATGTTCATACCTGCACTCAGGTTCAGTAAGTTTGGACGAGTCATTGCACATGGAAAATTTTCCCTGGAATGTAAAAACATTAGATCACATTTCTCGTTACCAAACTTTGCATACAGGAGCATGTATTACTTGATAAATTAATTAATAGACACATATACATATATAATGAACACAACCAATTCAATGCTGAGAGACATATAATATAGTTTTACATAAAGAACAATGGACTCCGTGCAGACCTATTCATTTATTTTATTTTTTAAATCACTGTAGTGTAAAATCACTACAGGAGATTCTGTACCCCTCTTGGGGCTTAGGCACTATGTGAGGGACACATTTTCACCAGAACCCAGGATTCGAAATTTTCGAGAGCCCGCACTGGGAGTCGAACCCGGGACTGCCGAGCCACAGTCAGTTGCTAAACCAACTGGGCTGCGACGATAAAATCATATTAAGATTATTGTTGAGCTGCTGACATGTTCTGCTATCTCTCTTTTAAAGTTGTTGCTATTTATATCAAATATATGGCTAGAAAATCAATGGAAAAGTAAAGGTCAATTGGTTTTTTCATTTTTCATTTGTTTCGTCTGCTTTTTTCAAATGAAATTTCATTTTTTGCCTCATATATTACTTTGTTAAACTTTTGAATTTGCAGATTTTTAATTAAAAAATGTATATTCATAATCGATGTTGCAGGAACATTCAAGTCTACAATATCATAAACAGAAGATCATGATAAAAGAACTTAATTTGGTATAATTTCAGTTTTTCATTAATTGGTAACTTTAAAATGTGTTACATTGACAATGATCTAGATACACATAGTAACATATAAATAGCCAAAAATATTTTTAAAATTTAATAGCTCATTATATCCAGAAGCAAAATTCACAGAAGTCACATCCAGTTATCGTTCCCTATTTATTCATTGATCTTATCACTGCCATCAATGAAATATTCAACACCCATCAGAATGTTTTCAGAATTTATTGAAAGCTTCTTAACATATTTAAAAGATATGATGTGATCATTTTCAACTAGTATCATCTTTTTAAAAGTTGAAAATATTTTAATTTGTTAGGAACTGAGATGTGTCTTGATGAGGCATAGAAATAAAAACAATTATATGCCTTTCTGATTGAAATCCTGTAATGTAAATATGAAACGATAATTGATTTTTTCATGTGAAGAACTTTGAAACACATATATTATTATTATTACATAAATTGCTAAATATTTATTTTATCAGGAATTCTAGAATAGATAAACATAAAAGTTCGTCCAAGTTTGCTACTTTCAAATTAACTTAAATAACGAAAATATGTAAGAGACAAAGTGAAATTTATATATATGAAAATTTAAAGACACGGTATTGTGAAACGAACAGCGACCCATTTAATTATTATCTGATATTTTTTGAAAATAATATAGAAGATAATGAGATGGAATTAATTTTAAATGTTGTCTTTGAAAAAAATTGTTCTTGGTTCACAGTTGCAAAAATAATTAAAACATAAATCAGACACTTTTATTAATTTTATTTTTTGGTCATATTACCTGGGTGCTGTTCATTTTAAATTTAAAAAAAAATTGAAAATTACAAAAGAAGAAGAAAGAAAGAAGGGGAATATTTAATAAAACAAAGTGAGACAAAAGAAAAAATGGCAAAGATTAAGAGATTGTGCTTGTGTAATTTGAGTGTTCTGACACAAGTATATAACATCAAAAGCATGGGATCGGGAGCCATGGATTCAATTAGAGATATCAGGCAATGCCATTTCAATTTGACAAATCAATAATGTCATATATTCAACACCAGCATGTAAGGGAGCTGAAAATAGTAAGTGCGTCATCAAGAAAAATTATTTAAACCCAAATTCAATAAGTATAAATGTGTTTTTAAACAAAAAATCAATAATTAAAATATTTCTAATAAAATTAAGAATTATGCAAATAATAAATTGACCGAAATACTAGGAATGTTGATAAGTCAGCTTTCTCAATTATTTTCAAAAAAGAGTATTGAGCAAACAAATTTCAAATTATACATTTGAAAGAGCAGAAAAATAGCAAATTTCACTACTATGCAATTATGCAATGAAATTATGAAAATGTAAGAATGTGATAATTTTATTATAATAACAATAGATTTAAAATTGTGATATTCTAACTGAGCTTCTTCATTGGGCACTGATATGTACAGAAAGGGTTTTATTTATATAATTTAGAATTGCTTTAAATGTTTCAATTTATTTTTTATTCACTGCAGTGCAAATATCGCTATTGGATTTTTTGTACCCTTCTTGGTGCTTAGGCACTATTGTATGTATTGTTAGAATTGCTTTACATTGTATATTGTGTATTGAAATTTGATTTTGCACATTGTACATTTACATTGTACATGAAGCATTTTGTCAAAATACTATGGAATCATTTTGAAAAGTTACATTAGTACTGTGTTTCAATTTGAATCCACATAAGATATTTAGACAGTGGCACATCAACAACTTTAATGCACAGTGTATATTTAAAAAATGTAGGATGACTGAATGTAAATAAAGCTAAAGAATCATCACAAGAGTTACATCAGTCAATAGCATTCAACACAATTAGTAAGCAAGCTTGTCAATGAGTCAGATTTGGCAGTTGTGAATAAATTTAGAATGCCTATAATAAGCAAACCACTAAAAAATTTAAATGACAATGCTGATGATTTCAGAGGAATGAGTGTCTGTAATTCATAGCTCTCCTAATATTAATCCACATATCTTTTTTTCATTTTTTACACTTAATAAAAATAAACTTGGGAATTATGTCTGAATATGTTAGATAATGATGAAAAATTGTTCTACAAAAATTCCGATTAACCACACCTTTCTATGTACATTGCAGTGTTAGCTTTCAATTGATACTGCACAATATGATAATTTTAATATGCAATAGTTTTATGTATGCTATTTCAATGGCAAATACCATTCAGTAAATTTGCTGAATATGAATGAAATTTAATTAGTTATTCCTTCAAATCAGCAAATTTAACCAGACAACGACTAACATTATTTAATGGTCCTGAAAAAATTGAATTAGGGAATAAATTTCATAATGACCAGAAGACGGAAGTTAAATAAGCATTTAAGTAAAAACAATTTAAAAAAAACTTAAGCAACGATTTATTTTGTATAAAATGCACTGATTTATCATAATTTGTAATTTTTATTTCACTTTCTAAAAAATTAATTGTAAAACAAATCAATTTATACCCTAAACTGCTTAATTTTTTATTTTGATCATTAATGCTAATCTGTATATGAAACCATCACATCAAATGAATAGTTTAATTCTTCCACAATTTGAAGAGAAATATCAATGCAAAATAAATTTTCCCCAAGGACAAAATGTCTAAAATAAAATTTACATTTTCATAAAATGAATACATGTCATTGCAATTACAATTTAATGCACATGCAATTGTGACAAATTTCACATTAACTAGATTGAAATATTTGCTGAAAAGGATTAGATGCAATACAAAAACATGTACATGTTACCAAAAGTGGTGAACAGCAAATAGAAACACATTTGAGTATTTCATAGTATGTTTGACATATGTTGTAATCAGGTACATGTGTTCAATAGACAATGGGTGTTGAGTTTAAAATTTTAATAAATAGACTTGTGTAACAAATCATTAATAATATATTCAGGCCATATGTTAGTATATTATTTTAATAGAAAAATGATTGTAAATTTATTTAATGTGTGCAAGAAAGCACTATAAATTTTTAATGTTTGGTCACATTTTAAACAGATTCGAAGAACATATGTTCATTAAAATGCCATGAACGAATTCAACAGGAATCATACTTAATTATGGATTTTTAAGAATTTTGGAACAAATTTATAGCACACAAAATTGTTTTTTTTTCAACTTTAGGAACCTTGTTTTGGAAAGGCTTGCCAGTATACAAAATTGCCCTCCATGTGATTTAGGAAAATGCTTGTGCTGTATATGTAATCAGATTTTCAACAAATGTGGCATCACAAATTGGCAGTGTTAGATCTAATGATGTTATATACCTTTAGTGTATGTATGGATATAGATATTGAAATAATGAAACTCAAAAAGAAAAATAAATAAATAAAAGAAAAATCAAGGATAACTAATAATAAGTAACACAAAGTGAAAAAAATTAACTTTGTTTAAATATTTCCGTTATTCAAGCATTTACTGAAACTCCAACCTGACTTACATTTTTTACATCAACCTTATTTTATCATTTGCATCTCCCTGACTATGCATATTTTAAAATATTTCTATGCGATCGTAACAATGATGAATGACTAACAACTTTGTATAAACATCCTGCATTATCACATGCACTGAATTTAAATAGTTCAGCTTTTTTTAAACTTTTATTTACAAATATTTACAAATACAAACTAAATAAGAGAATATAATTCAGACTTTAAAATATTGTTTATAAAATGACATATCACTCTTATCACACACTTTTTGTTAGATTATTAACTGATTGCTCAATGTGTGAATCAATTAAACATGGTCACTCCAACAATATTAATTTTATTTTCCAAATATAATTTTATTATTATATTATTGATTATTATTATAGATCATGAGACAACTTTATCATTTTTAATAAGTCAGCCCAAAACAACATGATTATTATCTTAGATCAAAAGCTGTAAGAAGTTATTATGGGGGATGCAAAAGGCATGGCAAGGGGCAACATTATTGGTGAGAAATTTAAGGGGTATAGTTATATATAGCTATATATCACTAAATTTCATTATAATCAGGTTATTTTTGGTGGGCTCCATAAAATTATTAGAAAGGTTCCATAATTTAGTTTCACAGTGTAGCAATGCTGAATATACAGTGTGTTTAAAAAAAACTGGAGCCAACTACACATTTAATTAGAGTTTCTAAAATAATTTATCAAATAACATAAATTATTATAATAGAGTATTATAATTATTATTATTGACAATAGAGTACCGTCTTCTTCTGCTCATTGCCCACACCCAAAAATTGCTCCTCAGCTTGTTAGCCCTTACCAGCAGAAAACCCTAGTTCCACTTTCCCTCCTATCCCCCCGCACCTTCATTGTCCATGCTTTGCAGTGATTTTTTAAAATGGGGTTCATATGCTGGTGAGGGCTAATGAGTGAGAGGTGATTTTTGGGTGTGGATAATGAACAGAGGAAAATGGTAATTATATACAAACATTTTGACTATTTCAGTTTTTGTTTGAAAGGTTTTTCTTTCCATTTCCACACATAACACTATTTGTTCCAGACTCACAATTTTGGTGCCATCTACATCAGACACTTTCTTGACACATTTCAGATATTTAAGCCCATTTGATAATTCAGTAAACAATGGTGGAGTCCCTAGTCTGTTTGAAAAATTTTGTCATAAAAGAGAATGATTGTGGTCGATCTTTCTGTTTTAACACAAGCTCAAAGTTGCGCCCAACACTTTTCCACTGACACGTCAATGATGTTTTGATCAAATTAATTTTATGACTGCTGGATTCAATGAAAAATTCATCACTTGTGATATCTTCCGATATTTGTTTACCTAAACTCATCATCTAAAATGTTTGAAGAAAGTGTCTGAAATGCGTGCAGGTGACCCCGTTTTTTTTTTTTTGGAGCACACTGTATGACCGTATCACAGAAACAATGTTTGTTATCTAAAATTAGAAAACATTAGTTATTTTAGCAATCAATATAAAATGAGAATATGTATTTTAATATTAAGAGCAAATTATGTCAACTGATATTTCAATATCCATTACATTTTCACGAAATTGTTTTTCATTGTTCCATTTCTATGTCATGATAATGTATTTCCTTGTGAAAATTCCAGAAATGGAAGTCCATGCATGATAAGAAATTCAAACAAAAAGTTTAGCTAAAATGTATAAAATCATATTCAAGTATTATTTTTCATAACCTTTTTAAAAAATATATAACCAGTGCTCGTGTTTAAAAAAAACAAGAATAGGGTATTTTATATCTTGTTCATTTCCATTTTTTTAATGTGAATTCAAATTATTTTCAATCATCTCACACAAGTGTCACATTTGCAGCCTACAATCTTTCTGCAGGAACGTGAGAAATGGAAATAACATGAAAACAAGGTAATGAAAGCAAAGATTTTTTTGACAAATGTTGGTGAGCCATTATAAAGGAAGAGGAGAATGACATTAATTTTGAGTTTTTTGGACATTGTCAAGGTAATGTTAAGGCCAATGTCATTGTTGTTAATGATGGCATAACATTTTACATGGTTAATCTTACACTAAGCAATAAAATAAGTTTTTAAAAAAATCCAAACCATTTTTCCACCAGACCAGGTTATGTAGCAAATATTGCAATAACACATAGATCTTTTTGCTAATAACATTTGGTGAATGTCTGAGTTCTGTGCATTTGTTAAACACAGGTTGCATATTATTTCCCAAGTTGATTGAAATGTTATTTTAATTGTCCCAACCGATCTATTTTTTACTACTAACGTTCATTAATAGTTTAGTTGCTGACCATCAGCCTGCATGCACCTAACTGCAGGTAACTGAGGTCCACGCTTCATTGATCATTACTTTGACCTGTTGATTTTAAATGCACAGAGCATATAGGCCACCTACCAAACTATTTACACACTTTATTGACATGTACTGCAATTTTCAGCTAAATAATTATCCGCGTAATAAATGCAAAAGTATAACATAACACCATCAGGAATGGGTCAGGATGTCACACTCTATATGGGCATCTCACTTATTCTACAGCTAATCCAGAATACTGATGGCACTTCAGATGTTGACCACCAACCTATGTAATTATAGTACAAGTGCATTCAGGTGCAAACCAAGATGTTGCAGCTGCTTAAAAGTGTTTTGAGTCAGCAATAACTGTTGCAGAGAAATATAAATAATCCTTGTTAATGTGAAGAGAGGAATTATTGGACTATAATCATAACACAGGGATAAGAAAGGAGATTAATCCAAAGTTTAATTGCATTTCTTCAGATACTGCAGAAGGTACAAAAATGAAGATCTGTAAATAATTTACAATAAGGTAAGAGGACAGGAATGAGACCACTATCCTTGACCAATTGTAAATTGTAAACATATCTGAAGAAATGTAATTAAACTTCTGATTAATCTACTTTCTTGTCACTGTGCTGTGTTGTAATTGCCATTCAATAATCCCTCCCCACACATTTATAATAGCAGTGGTGTCTACTCCCCCTTTTTGGAGTAATAATCCTATATATATCACAAAACTGGGCTCTGCTCAGGACCTGCTCTCGAAATTAACATGAACATAATGGTACTGTATGTGTAAATGTAATATTAGCTACATATTCTTGGAATTACTGATCGGATCAAAAATGTTTCAGACTGATACTTTGCATATAAAATGTTAGGTTGTCATTGAAAAACTTAACATTGGGTTAGTAATGACATCGACAGTGGCTGTTATATTAGGAACAAATGATGCCATTCCCCTTCCTCCTCCAGTGCAATCAGCATTTTTTAAGTTTTAGTTCATCCATAGTAGGTACAATATTCACAACAGACGATTCTGTCCCCTCTTGGAACTGCAGCACAGTACTAGAGGCATTATATTTTTTGGTCAAATATTTTGCTTTCATGCTATTTGCAAGTGTCCCGTTAAGTTCCTTATGCATTCTACGATGTACATGCTAACATAAACTAAAGGTGCAATTAGTCTACTACATTTTCCACGTCACTATTCTATTTTACACAAAATTACAATATAATGGTTTATATTTATTGGATGAAACAGTGCATTCATTCACCAAAATGCCATTAAACACTGTCTATTTTATATGTTCATTTAAATAACTTCTGCCATTCCGACTAAAGACTTTGGAAGATTGTATTATAAATTTTTATTCATTAATACTGATATCAGTTATGATTCTTTAAGGGCAAGAGTGACCTCATGCACTCATTATGTGAGAAGGTTACCTTAAATAGCTGAACTCCTATCACAGCAAACATGAACTGCAACAGGTGGGTGACCAACATGATGTTTCCAATAGTTTTCACAGCTAACAGAACGCATTTGACTACGTACTATAAAAGGATTATATAAACAGGGGTCCAAATATTGTGTTTTCTGTGTTGCCGTCTTGATTTGTTGGTCCTCATACTAATACGTATTTTATCAATTGAAATTTGATGTAAAATATGATAAAGTATGATTGATTAGGCTCTCCTAAGTGACACTGTGAGAGACATAATAATGTCATCAATTTATTAAATAACTTTTTTAAATTGATAAAATGTTACTACTTGTATTTTCTGATTTTTTAAACAATCAGCTGTGCTTTTAGCTTGGGATCATTACCAGTTTGTTAATTATCTAAATCACATCAACCATAATTATTAGTGGGACAAGATAACTCAATCAATTGAAACTTTCTTAGCAAAAGAAAACATTAGAAAATTATTATATAACTTGCTAATGATTTATTTTCAAATATTGTAATAATTGGTTTATCACACAATCAACAAAACATCAATTGTTGAAAATTTGCAAAAAATACTGATTGTTTAAAGTTTCTCTTGTTGATAAATAGTTGTCGATCATAGATAAAGTACATGTGCGCACGTTTGTTGAGAATTTATTAGAATAAGGCTTCAACTGAAATAAATTATTCAAATTGAAAGAGTGAAAGAGTAATGAGTGAAAGTGTGATTGAATATTTGAAACTAATTATTTAAATGTATTATTAAAAGGCAAGTGCTATTTAAGTAGTGAAAACTAAGGCAGTACCAGACTAAAAATGAATGAATATGAGATAGAATATTGCTTTCTTCAGCAGCTATCAATTGTGGCATTTTTATGAAACCCATTTAAAGAATTTTTTTGAATACTTTTTAAAATACTTTTTTAAATAAAATTAATACGTGAAATAAATATTTTCAAAATGTTTACAGACTGGAAGCAGTACTTTAGCAAAACAATGTTTTTTTTACACAACAAATTTCAGTGATATTTGCATTAACAAAATTATTTTAATTCGATATTTTAAACTAATGAGGCAGTTTGTTTCAAGTGGTTTACATTTGAAAATCTTAACGAAAGTAAGTACATTTCATTTGAATAAACAATATAATTGATAAATTATAAACAATTTTAAAGAAATTACAGCTTAACTATGGCAATATGGTTGACATTGTGTAGAATTAATAAAAATGTAAACATTTGTTTCAGTAACAAATCATTAAATTATTCCATTCTTTTGGAAAATGCCTAATTATTGATTTGATTTGATTTTGCCAGGATTTGATGACTATTATTATTCCCTAAATGGAATGGGGACAAAAATGGTTTTTGGAAAAAGGTATTGATGACAATAATGTTCGAATTGATTGACAGTTCATTTTGGGCATAGGATTAAGTATTACTTTATGACCATGAAACAGGAGAAAAACTAAGCACAGGAAACAATAAGTAAAGAGGATGAGTGAAGAAAACAAGCATAAAAACAGACACAAAAACAATGTAAAAAATGAAACATACAGTGTCTGTGTTGTAAAATCGTTTTGTGTTGTGGAGGAATGATGTGTTGGGGTGGGTGGAAAATTACAGAGCAGTCACAAAATGCAGACGTTTGCCAGTGGTTTGAAACAAAAGATTAGTTTGGTTGGTGGGCACACGCATTTAAAATAATTGAACTTGGACATTTTGGCAATCAATAAAGTATCTGTGATAATTTAAAAATTGATATTGACTGATATCACGCTTGATTTCAATCATTACCAAAATCAATATTGATTAATATCAATATCATACATCGCCACACATCAAATAGGCTACATTGTTAGGCTACATTGGCTATGTATATAACCAACCACCAAATTGTTTTTTGCATTCTCAAAAAATAAAATATTCCAACTTCGGTTTTCCTCTGCTTCTGCACTTGTTTGACCTAACGATTTCAGTTTCCTCCCAACATAATTCAGTGAATATCTTCCGTCATTTGGCTTATATGTGACCAGTAAAGGTCATCTGACTCAATGGATTGAACTTTCTAATAAATGCTTTGAACAATTACACTTCCGGTTGCCAGAGATTCGACCACTTGGGTGAAGAAATTTTACTAATTAATGATAGGGAGGGTGAATCTTGATTTAACATATACTTGTGTGCTCCTACCTTAAATAGTTGTACTCCAATGACTGCAAACATGAACTGAAGCAAACATGTGACCAACATGATGTTTCCGATTGTTTTAACGGCTACAATGACACACTGGACTACGTGCTAAAACATAATAAAATTGATAGACACGTTTTCTGGGTGAAAATTATACCCACAAGGTAAAACGCATAATAATATAAAATAAAATATACTTCAGTTAAATGATGACTTTAATATTCACACAAACTGGCTCGAAAATCTTTTTCAAATGTTAATATCTTAATCAGTTAATAACACTCAAAAGAGGTTTCATTTAATTATAAATTTCAAAATTTTGCTAGAAAATTATGCTATATTTTAATAAACGTTTGTTACAGTTGTGAAAAACAATTTTTTAAAAATGTCAATTGATGGCCTATTTTTCTTGTTCTATTGGAAGTGTTTTGTGCAAGGGATTGTAAATGGTGCCTTTTGAATAAAAACAAAGAGATGGGGAAAACTGTGAAAATCTTGTAAAAATACTATTGATGTTAATCAACTACACTCTTGATTATAATGTTGATAAAAATGATAACACAATTTATATTTAGTGATTTTCAATTTTTTAAAAAGTATTGCCATATTTATAAAAATGGTATCTGCTTTATTAATTTAACTATCAACAATGCATCTTGAATGCATTTTGTGCATCAATGACAATGCAGAAGTGATTTTATTTTATGATGCTTGCAATATAGTTATTAATGAGCAAGTGAGTAAAAAATAGTTTACAAAAGTGTTTTGCCATGAAAATGATATTGGATTACTGCTGTCATTGCCTGTATTTGAATAAAGAAAAATAAAGAAGCTTGGTGGTCTTCTCTAAGACAACCTAAATGGAAAAACCCCATGACTCAAATAAGTCATAGTTAATAGTCTAATGAAAAAATATTAAGATAATGAAAAGAACACTCAAATGACACTTGCAAATAATTTAGACATTCTTTCACCAAACACAAGTGCTTTTCTCAAGCAGTATTTTCAAGTGATCAGTTGCAAAAAATGTTTATATTTATTTTAATTAATGTGAATAATTATAAACATGTTTTTCAATATTTTTGAAAGTTAATTTTTTAATATTTATTTTCTTATATTTTAGCAATGTTTCAGAAACATGTGTCATCTACACTGTTTTGAAAACTGATGTCTAATTTGAAAAAAAATGTTTTTTAATTCTGTAAATTTAAAACTATTTTTAATAAATGTTCAATACCTGACCAAAAATTTTTATAAGCTTTCAATTGATTATTTTTTAGCTTTCCACACAATAGCTTTAGCTTTTTACAAAACATTAGTCATTCAATTTGCGATATTTATATAATTATTGTTCAATAGTATTCACTTTGTGTACTTAATTAAACATATTTACTATATTTGTCCCCAATTTTTAAATGGCGTTGTCCCCAAACCATACATCCTCTTGCAGTATTGTTACAAAACAGAAAGGAACTTGGTTTCTTATTTATTTGGCTGCTTAGTTAGAGATTTTACAGAATGGTGAACTGTTGTTTGCAAGGAATTAACAGCAATGTGTTTTGCAGTTTCAATTTTACAATGCCCTTTATTGGACAAATTATTCTTACCAATTAAAATGTTTTTGTAGCTTTATTAAATTAGGCAAATTTAGAATGAATCAGTGTTAAACTCGAATATGAATGCACTTGAACAAAACTAAAAACGAAATTGGTTGAAACAAATAGACTTTTGAAAACTAGAATTGTAATTACAATTCTTTAAAAATTTTCAAATTTATTAAATATTGGAAATTTGAATTTTTAATTATCTATGAAAAACAGTACAGTTATAGTACTCCATTGGATGGCAAAAATATAGGATGATTGCTTGGATTGCAACCAAGACTTGGCAACAAGATCATCTATAAACATGGTTTATATCTGATTGCAGTCCAAGCAATCATCCTATATTTTTGTTATTACTACTATTGGATTCATATCTACTATTTTGGACTGCTGGATGGGTTCACATTTTAAAAGCACATTAGTTTGCTTAATCAAATTACACTCAACAAAATAAATAATTTAGAAACCCAAGTTCTGATTTATTTACAAATGCAATTTTTTCTTGCTACTTTAAAATTAAAAATATATACAGTGTGTTCCAATTAATAAGAACCATCTATACATTTAATCAGTTCTTCTGAAATAATTTATCAAAATACAATAAAGTATTAATAGACGAACATTTTGGCTATTTCATTTTTTGTTCTAAATATTTTTCTTTTCTTTTACACAGGCTCAAACTCCCATGTGCCACTTTTTCTTTGTTCCACATGCGCAATTTTGCTGCCATCTGTTGGTTGCACATTTCAGACACTTTCTAGAAGCATTTTTTTTTTGTCCACTCAACTGTAGCCAACTGCACTACAGGATTACGTTTCCCTCATGGTGCTTAGACACTTTGCGAGGGGGAACGACCAGTACCCCGGGATCGAAATTTTCGAGAGCCCGCGCCGGGAATCGAACCCGGGACCGCCAAAACCAGTCAGTCCCTAAACCAACTGGGCTACGACGAGTCGAATCAACAGATTTCAGGTGACGATCTTGTTTGATTATTCGGTAATCTTCAAGAAAGTGTCAGAAACTCGCAATCAACAGATGACAGGAAAATTACACATCTGGACATATGGAAAAGTGACTTGCGTGAGTTTGGTCAAAGTCAGTAAAGGGAAATAAAAACATTTTGATCAAAAAATGAAAAAACCAAAATGTTCATATTTGATAAATTATTTTGAAACACACTGTACACACTTATATTTGTTTTTTAAATGTTTTCTACTTTCCCTTTAACCTTTTTATTCCTATTTGCTTGATATTCAAGCAAATTTGGAGCATATTTAGTGGTGGATATTCGTTCATGATTGGTATGGACTCGTATATGTGTGCGAACATCTTATTTGTATAAGTATTTGTACATATGAGAGGACAGCAGAAATATGTCTTGATGAATACGATTTGTTGTGTATTATTTGAACTGGTGAAAGTCAGAATGTGTCAGTGTCAGCACGAAATTCGAGATTCTGCAAGATTAACCAATACTGTCAATCTGCCAGATTGCCAAAAATTTGTCAGTAACACCAAAATGAATGTAAATTTAAAAGAAATTTTAGAATATATTTCTTTATAGTCAGTTTGAAGTAGTAAACACGATTTGTATTAAGTTAACCTAATATGACGAAATCGTGTTATCCAATGAACAAAATTTAATAATTTTTCCCTAGTCAATTTTTAAAAAACAAATACTAATATGCATTACTGTATCCTGTGAAAAAATGCATTTTAAAAATTAAGTCTCATAATTTAGAGAAGTGGCAATTTGATGTTAAATACTCGTACTCTACAGTGTAACACTGCAAAATACATGTTCAGGTGAATAAACCACTGGTATATGAAACATTAGGTTTACTACTAAATAGAGCGGGAGTAAAATTATGCTAAAATATAATTTAACTGGGAAGTATTCAATGGGTAAATGCATAAATGGACGACACAACGTTGTAGGCACAGGTAGGTACAGCATAGGTAATGCTTTAAACATAATCATGATAGGAAGTGTAAAGTGTTTCCTATATGATCTATGTTCTAATTTAGTTTAGAAGTGTATTTATTTTAAATTCAGCTCAGTTACTGATCAGAGTTTATAATTAAATGTATTTTGCAATGCTACTGTGAACAATATTGTCAATAAATCTATGGAAATTGTGAATAAATATAACGTTGATTTTGGTTTGCATCTTTGCATGAAGATGTGTAATTGAGTATGTAACTTAAAATATATTTGACCGATTTACGTGACTGCTTGTGTTAGGTGACGTGCATCAAATTTGAAATAGAGTATGTAAGGGAAACCGTACCAATTCAAATTTATAATTGAAATTGGACGTTTGTCAATTGGAATGAAATGGGGTATACATGTTGCCAATATAGATTTATTTTTTAATTGTTTGTGTGTACGTGCAACTCTGTGATGCCATCATCTGAATTTTTAAAATCTAAAAGCTCGAGAGCAAAATGCTTTAGCAGGGTGAATCAAAAGTAGTCAAGCTTGCTTATAAAATTGCTAAAATTTAATAGAATGTTACTCACCCATAAATGAAAATTAATCAAACAAAATGGCTATTGTGGATATTGTTCATAATTATCTCATTTAACACTCAAAAATGCTTTCATGGTGATCAGTGCATCAATAACTGATCACTACCGTCCTAAGCCTAAATGTCCGCTGTTTCACTTGAGATATT
>JAQGBY010003459.1:0-19221 GCA_034698785.1 Mycogona germanica
GCAATTTTAATTTTCTGTCTGTTTAAAGCCTTTTTTGGCTTTTTCAAACATTGGCATTTTATTTGAAGTGGTAGCAATTTTAATTTTCTGTCTGTTTAAAGCCTTTTTTGGCTTTTTCAAACATTGGCATTTTATTTGAAGTGGTAGCAAATCTTTAGCACAAGTCAAAGTGGATCTAAAAAAAATTGAATCAATATTGCATGCGAAGAACAACGCAATCAATTCCAACTAATACACTCGTATATTTCGCCTAAAAAATTGAAATCACTTACCATTGGCCTTGGACGTTACCACAGAGAGCAATACGAAATATAGACACGACATTCTTAGTTGCATGATGACTGGAACAATTCGTTTTCTGACGATAGTTGTCTTTTTTGTCAACGTGTCTTTATAGGACCATCTGTGGAATTAGCTTTCTGTTCAAAAGTGCGCAATAATTGTCAACGAAAATCCACGTATCCACTAATAACTCTGCACATGTGCCAAAAAGTAAGCATCAAAATTGTTTATCTGGATATGTTCTGTCGGATGCTTTTTTGAAAGATAATCTCGGAAAGACGAAAAGATCATGTCTGTCGAGATTTGTAATCGTGTTTGTGCGTATCAAAATGCTCGAGCAGGTGCAATATGTTCAACCGACTTTTGTGCTGTACCGATTATAGTAGGCGACATCGCATGTTGGACACGACACTAGGTAGAAAAGTGAAGAGTTCTACTTTTTTTAATAAAACCTCCTGGCGGATCTACTTCGAACTTATTTCCTATGTCGGTCCACACCATTGAAAATCTGCCAGAATCTTTTTTTAGCTTATCTGATCCATGAATTTTTGCCCACCTGCATCGGTACTAACTTGAAATCTCACCGAACGTGATTCACTGAACACAGGTAAGAGAAAGAGAGAGGATGGACCAGTGGGACAACGACATGTAAAGCTACGAATCGGATGGATGAATCACACCGAGTTTGACTCTTAGTATGTGTCCGTGCGGTTGGGCGAGCGACCTGCCCGAATTAGGTCTATTGTGATGTCGTATCCTGTTTGGTCGGCCGCTGCTGCGTTCGAGAGGATGTTTATTATCTATCTGCCCCAGGAGGAAAATAATTTAATTGTGTGAAATGGCAGGAAAAGCTACGTTGGATGGAAAAACTAATGGTCTGTCAGCGCTGTCCGCGTTTTCGGTGTTGGCGAATGCCGATTTTTATTTCTGTCCGACCTTTTACTTCAGTCATCGGTTCAATAGATGCCCACTTTAATTTGTCTAACCGATCGGACGCTTTAACCAAGCCAATCAAATCCAAGAAGGGAAATGCATTTTTAAAGAATTGAACGAATATATATATTTTTTATTTTATTTCCAATTAACTGTAGTCACCCGCACTATGTGTGTTACGAACATGGTGCTTAGGAACTGTGCGATTTGTATTTGTCGCAGATTCGATAGCTCCTGAAGCTCATGAACGGCGAAACGCAGCGCCATGAAATTTACTCTATGTAGTAGCGATAAGGCATATGAATCGAGTGCGATTACTACAGGCAACGGCTTAAAATAACCACACACGAAAAATATATTTAAAAAATGCCGACGATGAAATGTTTAAACACGGGATCGACAAGTCGTCGATTTTACACGGCTCTGCCCTGTGCTCGTTCGCCTATGATTTCTATAGGTACATGTAGTGCCGCAGATTCTAAGGTGAACACGACTTATTTCATGTTGCGATGTTGTTGTGTTCATGAGATATTCATTTAGTATATAACAATAAAATAATTTAAAATAACAAGCATATCCCAGAGTCTAGAGAGAAATGACCATGAGCATGTGAGCATGGCGCCTGAGGAAATGGTATATACCGACAAGTGTCTCCACCTACCGGCATTTAGGGGAGGATTGTGAGGCGCGAGGTTTGAATGGGCGATGCTGTCTATGACGCTGGTTAAACTACACATACGGAATTATCGATATGTTTCAAGATCGTTTTAACACATCGGCCACGCTGACTGGACCAAAAAAGAATCTGTGTCCTTTGGCCAATTAGTGCATAATTTATATGTTTAAGTGCAATTACAGTAGATAAGTAATATTTCGAACTTAAAATCTCTTAATTTCTATTTTGATCTGCGTTAAGGAATTCCAGAGGCACTACAGGTGAACTGTAAACTTATACAGTAGAGAACTCATTGAAACTCGTTATTCCACAATTTCTACTGAAGAGATGATCAAATATACTTTCTTTATCCGGGAATTTTATGAACGGCTTTTGGTGGCACGGTGCAACTCTGAATCAGTGTCACTATATAAGCGAGCTAAACAATTACAAATTGTTTCGGAATACTATGTATCCGAACAAGCAACGGCAAAGCTATAATAAGGTCAAATCCTTATATGTTAAATAAGGCCCATGACATGCGCAAGGTACTTTCCATTTAGACAAAAAAAATAGTAAAGTTGATCTGCGTTAAGGATTCAGTTGTAAAGGGTTCAGTTGTAACCTCCTGAAACCATGTGAAACCTGAATTTGGAAAGGGAAAGAAATGCACCTTGATTTTTTAATATCTGATACCTGAGTAATAAAGGATCTTGTGCAAAGATAGCTCTTGCCCGAAAAATGTACAAAGGTCTCAGTCGGGAATCGAACCCGCAAACACGGGAATAACAGTTCGACCACCTATACTACTCTATATACAGTGTATGTAATAAATTGCAACTCGAGAGAATAATCAACTATCACATCTCTATTGTATTCTGCAAAAGTTTAAACGCCCAACTATAAAATGTATATGGCGATTCAAATCTAGTTAATCAATTGGTGAAATTTATTGTGGGAAGATAGGTCAAAAAATTATTTGTCTACAGATTTTGGTAAAAGCAAAGATAACAGTTTTTATTACAATAAATTCATGGATGTAGTCCTTTTAGGCGTGGGGGTCTCACGAAGATAAAACGAATTCGTCAATAAACTTGATTGAAGAAAAAAGTCAAACAAGTTCATGTTTGTTTCGCTATTTCCTGATTTTCTCGATCCTCCAAATTGTAGAACTTATTCATTTTATTATTTTATACGTATTGTACATGCTCTTCCGTTTTGATTCGTCGTCCTATCTTCGTCACTCTTCCGTGGATTAATTCCAGGAACAGTCAGCAATTACAAAACTTGTGTGGTGGTTGAATTTGAGTTTTTTTTTGGGCTTGGCCGGGGGAAATGGAAACTCTTGACATTGGTACATGCGACGGCATCCGAATTTCAAATTTGGAATGGCAAATGAAGGCGGCGTAATCTAATATGCCAATATCTGTAGAAAAATCACCATTCATTTAAATGAGGATGGGCGTTGTTGCAAAATCACAAGCGACGGCAAAATAGAAAGATATTCATGAAACCGAACTGCACCGGTAAATCATGAGGATAATTTGGGTACGTGCTTATGAGAGAGAGCCTAGTCACTGAAGTCACACATATGGCAAGGAAAAAGCGATCTCCCTTTCGCTTCAAACTTAAAAAAGACGTCTCCACATCAAAAGCATGACGTCGTCGATTTCACGAGACGACCAAGTAAACCAGATAACAGTTCCAACCAAGCAAACCAGATAACAATTCCAACCAAGCAAACCAGATAACAATTCCAACCAAGCAAACCAGATAACAGTTCCAACCAAGCAAACCAGGTAACAGTTCCAACCAAGCACACCATACCACATACTATTACCGAAATAATATTTTCAATAAAAAAATAAAATAAAATTTCAAATTTTCAAAAATGGGAGGGTATGTTGCCCTCTGGTGGCGAGCGAGTATTTTGATGCTGCCCCAAACTGAGAGGTCATCACACTACACACCGGTCAGACAATCAGATCTGGCATGTGCGGTCTTCTGTTGGAAGGAGAGTATGTTGCTACCCCGTGTTGCGAGATAATCACGCAATGCACCGGTCAAACTTTGCTTCAATTTTATGGATAAGGTATAAGTCTATTTGTGCATCTAAGTGCATTTATAATTTTTCGACTCGTCGTAGCCCAGTCGGTATTGCGACCACCTGTGGTTCGGTGAATCTATCTGTAACTTATCGGCAACTATCGCCGCCAGCCTTTCTTAATTTTTTATGCCTGAACACATGTTTATTAAATCGTAATTACAATATAATAAACACATTGGCGGTACCGGTGACTTACACCATAGCTGCCGCAATATAAAGAAACGATAGCACTGTTTACAGATTAGCATTTTTGAATGCAGATATAAGCGAGCAATGTGCAACAAGAGAATAACATGAAGAATAAGCACATGTGCAGTCCAAGTTGCAGAGTTGTTACGAGATATTGATAAATAAATGATTTAACTCTCGGGAGTACCTAGGGGGTTTGCCCTTTTCTGAGGGTGATGGCCATTATGATTGTGCAGTATCGAGCAATCCAAATAGTTAGGATACAGTTGAAGCTGTGTGAGTCGGCGCACAAGAGTCGTACAAAAGATAAATGCATGGCCTAGGAGCCTTAATCCCTTTTACCTTTTTTTAATAGCCTTTCCCGGCGATACTACTTTTTACTATCGATAGTTTCTCTTGGCGTCCACAAAGGGTATTTAGGAAAATAACTTTTTTTTATCAACCATTAAACTTTTAACATTCATAAATAGTCATTAAATCGCCAACCGAGAGAAGGAAAGGAGGATGGGTAAATTCAAAAAGGAGTTGGCGCTTACATATACAATAAAATTAAGAAAAACTCAAGAAATTTTACATATCTCTTTATTTTTTTCTAGACAATCTAAGTGTATGTTTACAATTATTTTACACAGTGAGAAGACACTTATGAAAAGTACCACTTTTGGAATACTCATGTACTACTAAAGTTCTCAATAAGGTTATGATTGGATTTTCTTTGTCCACCAAAGATCATAAAAGAAGTAACAAAAACAACTCACACAATTCCCCTATACTCCATCTCTTGACACTCATGATGTACACACAACAAAGAATGCATATGTTCCTGATAGAGTCGTCTAAGGATTAAGTAATAAAAAAACTGTTTTGTTTTGGGGAGGAGATATTTTAAATATAAAGAAGGCCTTTTTTAACGTCACCGCGATTACCAGTGTAATATTAAAACATAGGCTGGTTATACATGTAGTTTTCCTATTATATTTCATAGCTTTTGCATATACACATGTACTACCATGCATTATTAACAAGATTCTGCGTGGGAGTGATGTATCCGTATATATTGAGTGAAAGACTAAACTTTTAGTATAGCTCAAAAAATGGAATTCTGGTAAAGCCGTAATATCACACCCTACAGAAGTAATGACACGGGTGGAGGGTGAGTAACCTTAAAGAACATCAAAGTACGATGTGAGGAGGGGAAAATTATTACTGATGTAAAAGGCTTAAGAAACTTGTGAATTGGAGGTGGCTGTGTTCGCTGATAATCTCTTCTGCAGGGGCTTGTCGTAAACCCAATTTCCGCCAACTTCGTGAAAAAACTGCAAAATTGAAGGCAAAATATAAAAATCAGTTATCAATTTAGGACTCGAAAAAGGTCCATGGAAGGCAAGATGCTGACTGCTGTCAGTAAAAATTACGAAGGCCATTGAAAAATGGATACACTCGTTTACCTTACAGTTTAGTTTTTAAATATTTAATTAAAATTATTAATCGGCAGTGAGCTACTGATGTTAGAACTCGCTAATGGAATGTAAGGGATAAAGATTTACTCACTCTGGTCTCCCAGTTTGTACCCTTTTCCTTCCTCTCCCTCGCTTCCTCCCTTTGGCGCTGCTCCAGCTTGAACTTGGACTCGGTAGCCTGTTCAATATGTCTATACCTTAAACCGGCAGTGACGCCTTTCCACAACCTAAGAAATCGTAGAAGATACACTGTAACAACCCATCTTTTCTATTTTCTTACAAAACACAATGCACTTTAAAAAGAGACGAAACAATTAATGGATCGACCTGAACCATTCATTGTAAACATAGGAAAACATACTACGATTGTTATAGCTGACGCGTAACTGTTTCATGACAGAAATTGAACACTAATTACCGCCTGGATTCGTATTCCTCTTGGACGCGCACAGGTTCCACCTTCTTTTTCATGATCGGAATTTTGGTGGTATCGACGAATACTTCGGTTTTCTAATCGGATAAAAAGAAAATATGCGAAAAGTAGAGCCAATTAACTGAATGACGAAAATTAATCGAATTGTTTTATTAGAAAATAATTTTGCTTCTTAATGTTTTCTTTGGGATTTTTTGAATTGCAACAAAATAGGAAACTTACACCGTCCGCCCATTTGGCGTGGATGACTCCGTTCCATTCGCCACTCATGCTCAGGAAAGGCTTTTTGTCGTTTGGTTGGAAGACTTCTGCCGTGATGCGATGCTTTTTGCCACCATAGAATGGCTGCAAAGCAAAGCACATACAGTAAGTATATTATGTCAGCTACTTTTCGACTTTTGGTGCTAGACACCAAAATGCAAAACGGAGATTGAAAGGATAAACGAAACAGGATACAAACCTTGGTTACGAATTCTATATTTGCCGAATATCCAGTTTTCAGACAATTTATTGATGTGCTTCCGCCCAGCTCCACCCATGGAATAGTTAAAATAGACCTAAAAATTGACAGAAAATGACATTTTTTCTATTTGGCGCAGAAGAGACTAATTCTGATTTGAAAACATGAAAACCCACAGGTCTTAGGTCCCACGAGGATATAATAGTTATTATATTTTATTAAAATTTGTAATTTTGCTAACGATCTAGGCCTTAGAAAGAATGGAAATCAGTCTATATTTGGAATTTTACCTGGGATGATCTTTTGTAAGCATTTTTATATATTTTTTTTAATTTGTCAATGGATTGTCTATTGATATGTTTATTGAAGCGCAATTATTAATTTTATGATAATAGACCACAAGATTAAAATATACCCCATGACCCGATTTCGGGTTCGAATGAACAACTCATTGATCCGATGACAGACTGTCTATTCACTGGACCAATAGGGATGGACAACAGGTGGAAGAAAAAAGTCGGCTTACCTTCCGTATCCATTCGGAAAAGTCAGAATATATTCTTCGTCGTAATCGACGAGTGATATACAGCCCTGCCCGATCATGTGAACTCCAATAGAGAGTCCCAGGAACTTGGATTTCGTCCAGATGTGCGCGCCCAGCGTGATTCGCTTATCGTAATGTTCCGCATAAAATGCTGATACTGGGAAAACAAGAGCACAGAATGGATCAACAATTAGCACCAATGATTAAAAAAATATTGAAAGAAATGTGTTTTAAAAAAACGATGAACACAGCAAGCTAGCAACAAAACGGCTGCTTGTCCAAAGGAGCAGAAGAAACGTGACAACACTTACTCGGTGGATGATGAGACACCTGCTCGGCGACAAACGTTAGTTGCCCCTTCGCCGCCCACGGAATGGGTCCGTCCGAGACAGGCTCCTGCAAACACGCGTTCGACAAAAATCAATATTGAGATGTAAATGGAAATAATTAGACTCACATGCGAATAGACCGCCCATTGATAAATGAGATGTGCTCCTCACATAGTGCCTAAGTACCATGAGGGGTACATCAAATCCTGTAGTGCAGCGACTACAGTGAATTTTAACAAATGAGGTCGCTCTTCAAAAACGTTGTACTATTTTGTGATTCATCTCATTGACAAAATCACCTTCACCGCATCGTCCTGCGGACGTCCGTCCGACAATGTTCAAACATCGGCAACCGATTATTAAAACTGGCGTCAACTTCTTTGTGCTACTAGTTAAATAATAAGTAGGTCGTACCGTCGAACCGTTTGTTCCTGGCACATCCCAAATGCATTTGAACATTTCACCCAACAGGGGATTGTAAGGTTTCTTGGCGACAGAGCTCTTGCGTCCCGCGTGAAAGGCGGACAGGTACCAGCGAACTGCCTGGATCATTCGATCCTTGGGGTCAGCATGATCGGCAATACTAGAGATTAATAATTAAAAAAATTGTGATTTCTGGTAGGTGCTGCATGGCCTCTGGTGGCGGGCGAGTACGATGCCTTGTCCATGTTTTGAGACAATCACACAATGCACCGGTCAGACTCTGATTTATTGTATAGGATTGTTGCAACTGAGACGTACCTGACAAACAGATCGGGATGCGCAAAGAAGTCCGCGTACATTTCCAGCAGAGATCGCCTTTCCAGGATGAAGGTCGGCAGGACAACCTTCGTGAGATCCATTCCCAGCTTGACTTGGGAGAGCAAGTGGCTGATAACGCTTCCCTGGCTCTCCACAGATCCCACTGGAAGCCAAGAACACGATCGTTAGTTTGTTTAGACATGGGGACTTCAGAAACATGCTTGACAAAACGATAAATATGTATCTTTGACTTTGACTGATTCTACTGAATCAACGGTACACAATGGAGACAAAATAAAAAGTAAAATTATTTTGTGAATATGTTCATGATTCGTTGATTACTGGTTAAGGAAACAGACATTTCCAAATTTCATAGAATGACTACAAGATCGATACAGCTTTTGGAGAAACCTTTGTATATAACAAACTAGAATCGAGCTTTCTTCGCAAATATTCTTTAGAGTTCAACTAACATTTTCGCGTATCCAAAAAGCGAAACGAGAGCCGAAACAATTTGCTGTGTTGCTAAGCAAAAAAACCCATACCACTTTTTTGTCAACATTGCAGATGATCAAATTAATATCTGAATCGCAAATATTACATTTTGTAATATTAATTAGTTAGTCAAAATTTGCTAGACATCTAGAAATTACGACTGCCGCTTGTTTTG
The DNA here is from genome assembly GCA_034698785.1 of Mycogona germanica. Classification (NCBI taxonomy): domain Eukaryota; kingdom Metazoa; phylum Arthropoda; class Diplopoda; order Chordeumatida; family Chordeumatidae; genus Mycogona; species Mycogona germanica. The sequence continues at coordinate 8,804 of JAQGBY010003459.1, forward strand.
AAACGCCAGCATTACTGTTTGCAGAAACATAAAAAATATTTGATTTAAAGTAGATAGTACAGAGGACACTTGGCAACAAATAGTTGGTTTCAATACTTACGTTCCTCTTCCTCGTCATCTTCGTAAATTTCTGAAAGCGGAAACAAAAGTACAAATAAATAATGACATTAGACAGAGAACATGCAATAGTCAAATTTGTGTCAAATTAATGCCGATAGATGATGATACGTGTTTGAATACATCATTTTCGACATGCACCATACGATCATAGATGTAGTATTATTTTAATTAATTAATTTCCTAAGTCATGAACGCAACAAAATAAAGAACGTTCACCATCGAATTTGAGGCACTACGTTCGGTGTATGTTTCATAGATCAGTGTTACGCCGTTCGTGAGCGATCGAAGCACGGGGGAAACACCAATTCTTTCTATAGTATTTACACGAAGAAATAGTGATTAAAGAATATGAAAGGCCAATGAGGATGATGCTGGCTATAGAGACTATGTGCGTTGGGTCCTTAGGCATTCAAACACAGAGGATTCTGTGAATTTTGGCTCACACGAGTATGTGACGCAGTCGACTGTTTACCTTTTGTTGACGTAGACGACAATCGCGTTCTCTTTTAGGCGATTGGTTGGGCGATGGGGGGTGGGGGAAGGGGATCATATGACAGGCAAACGGTAAATTATAGCGTATTGTACTCGAATTACAAAGATGATTACAGATCAAAAACGAAAATAGAAGATTCGCTTGTATGCGTTTCTTGTCCGTACTTCGCAGATAGAAAGTGGGATTAAAAAGGCTACCATCTGTCGCAGAAAAAACGATGAACGTCTTTAGCCACATCGTCTCCTCTCTATTTATACGTGTCTTACTAGAGTTCCTTCCAGGTAAACAGTAGAGCTCATATGAGTCTGAGAAAATATCATATATTCAATGAGTGAGACATGTTTCAACCAATGCAGGATATCGAAATCATATAATGAAAACTACTTAAATTAACTCTAAAAATAAAACTAACTAAAGTGAAGAGTTCTCTTGATAGTCCAGAATTTCCTGGACCAATGAAGAGGTGGGAGATTTGAATTACTTTTTTTACACTGTCATTTTAACTTTACTAATTAATAAATTTAATCTTTTAACTCTATTTTAAAATTTACATTTTAATTATATTTTAGAAAAGGGGGCTTGTTGGATTTAGGGGACTTTTATGTTTTAAAACTACATTTCACAAAGCAATTAAACAAGTTTCTTAAGGGGGAAAGGAGGATTCACAGGGGTTCATGACAATATTAATGTCCAATATCGCCGCCACAGCATTGCGAGTTGCCAATACGGATAGTCTTTGCTCAAATTGACAGCCGTCGGTCTCCATTAGGGGTTAATCGGTATCACTCTATTCAAACATCGGAGAAGCACTTCAGTGACTCCCATTACGTTCGACAGCAGGGAGGAGCAAGTGTCAATTGATTCTGATCACGTCGACTCAGCCTGGATCCATTTCCACCGACCAAAGCATGGTGTGGATTCAACGAACTGTTAGGTCTAGAAGGAGCTGCCCATAGAATAAGTATCAGGGGGGAAAGGGAGATTCCCACTGTTTTCGGTGACGTCATGCCCAAATGCACTTGTTAAATATAGTAAGGTTATCAATCTGTTTACTTGATAACTCTCTAACCTGGTGACCATAAGTTGGAAGTTATGCAATGAAAACCAGAACTACCTATACCCTATATAATAAAACCCCAGTTCTGTGTATCACGTGATGTCGGCAAGTGGCAGGGCACAGTTTGAATGAAGGTGGCACTGTCAGCGTCTTTAAGAATATGGGATAGATGCCCAAATAACATTCATATTCTAACTAGCCAACGACTACGTTAGAATGTTATTTTGTGAAATAACTTTTTTTTAAAACGCAAGAGCAACGCAATGGGGAAACACAGGCACAGTAGTTGTTCCATAAAATGTGCTGACGACATAAGAGACATAAGTCGAGGCTGCTCTTCACTTTCGATAGATCTACTGACGACACTTGAGATGATCTTTGAAGTTAAAGAATTAAGAGATCAATCCGTTTTAAGCGATTAAATGGTATTACCGTCTTCTTCTGTTCATTGCCCGCACCCAAAAATCGTGAACTCTGATGTGGTTTTCACCACATTTTTTAAAATTAAATCAGTTTTTGTTCTCTGAATGTCCAGTTTGACGAATGCCCAGCTTTTGACGAAAGAAAAAGGAAAGAACACTGGTTGAATTTTAAAATATGTGGTCAGAGTTCACGATTTTTGGGTGCGGGCAATGAACAGAAGAAGACGGTACTTCTTTCAACACGAAAAACAAATTCCCTACGTCAAAAAAAAAACTCTTTACATGTTATGTTCGCCACAACCAACTTACGCGATCGTCAAATAAGATCGAACATGTCTCATGGTACGTACGTAATGCACAATGTATCCACTAGACACACATTGGCGAACCAATTGCCAAAGGACTTCCTTCCATGGCACAGAAAACCAGAAATCTAATCACCGACTCGCATTAATGCAAATCCCCACCGTTTCTAAACTAATGGCTAACGATAACGCCCATTGCGTGTTCGAGGGGATGTGGGGGAGGGGAGATAGGGGGGGACGTTCCCCTCGGGGATCCACACAAAAGCTTCGGCATATGCCGGGAGGATTAATTTTGTTGTAGCGGATTTTCAGATTAGCATTTTATCTTTTGTTTCGTGCAGGGATGATCGATAAAATGGCCGCATCCGACAACAACAGTCCAGGAACCGGTCAATTTGACCGTCAACAGGAGCATCAGAAACCAAAGAGGGTTGAAGGTCTAGAGTGCAAGAGTCCTCCCAACCGTTAAAAGCAAGGTGCACCATGGCGTAATTTCGCGAGCTTTTACGTCGCTGTGCGCTAAATAGACGCTTTTATTATAACAAATAGCGTAGCAGTTTAACCGGTAATTAAGAGGTGTCGAGTGGTAAAGAGGTAGCGCGTTCGCCTCAAGAACCCGTGATCGCGGTTTCGATTCCGGCCGACACCTTCGGAATTTTTCGGTCGAGAGAAATTCCTTAACGCGCCTTTTTTAGGAATAGAAGTAAAAGAGACCCCTTTCCTAGGACAGCCTAGGTTAGGCAAAAAATATCCAGGTCGCCTTTTGGGGGGGAGGGGTTTTGAGGAGTTAAATCACTGGTAACCCCTTTACAAATGTTTTTATAACCGGTAATTACGAGACAGTCTCGGTTTGCCGATCCGCACATTTTGTCGGCTGGTACGTTGGGAGATTTTAAAGATACATTTAAAAAATACGTTTTGTTACGGTTGTCTTGAAACGGTTTACGTTTTGGGGTGTCTCAATTTTTAAAAAATTAATTGAACGGCAGGATGTGGGTATTTGAAAATCAATTACACGGTTAAGGGTTAAGAGATATAATACAAAGAAATATGAGAAAGATATATTTCTCAATTTTGATAAATGTCATTTTGATTGGCGCGTGAATTTAAAATCTCCAGCGTGTATACACAAATATTAGGTCCAAATAAAATGACACTTCCATGAGAAAAACGTGAAATTTTACTGTAAATGCTGCCCGAAAAAATAAAAACATAATCGACCGAATACACTTACGCTCAGTCATGATCCGATAGAACTTGAAGAAACACCACTTAATAAAAATGAGGACTGTGCCCGGGACAGACCGGACGAAAAAAGACGAACACCACTTAGTGGTCCGTAATAGCGTTTACGAATTGCAAGTGTGGGGCAAATATGCCCGTCAAAAAATAAAATGGCAGTTGACAGCCTTTGTTTAAACCGAATGGAACTTGGGAGGCAGACTCATGTGTTCAGTCACGCCCAAAGTCCGTACGACCACCTCCGCTCCCCGCCATTGCGAAGACAGAACAAGATGACCAAAGCACGACCCCCAAAAATGTCATTTTGCAAACGTCACGAGTTTTCAGCCAATGGAAACGCGCCGATCAATGTGCGGTAACATTTGTCGAAATTACCCATCGAATGTCTTGAAGACTATGTCCACGCCACAGGGCAAAGATTGTCACTGTGGACTCTAGGAAGAGCCTTCGGCGACGACATTTCAAACCACATGTCAATGGTTAAAATGTCAAAAAGAAAAATACGACAACAGCGCCATCTTGTGACCAGACGATTATCAATTGGATTTAATTAATTACACCAACATCGTAAATAATCAAATCTTTTGAAACCTTGAATCTTGTTCACACTGCCACGAACTGTCTCGCGAACGACCGGTTTCAGCGACCCTCATTTACCCCCTAAAATCAATATTTCCATTTTTTTTTTTACTCTTGAGGTTGACGCTCCACCTTACAATCGGTGAGCCACGGTTCCGGTGGCCCAATGCAACAACGACGGCAGCCACAATGAATGACTCATCATATCGACGATGATTAGAAGCATATGAGACCTATGATCGTCGTCGTAAAACGACGCAAAAAACCCCCCACCATATTTTTTTGTTGGCCATTAAAATTCGATTCCAGAACGACGGCATCTGTTCACTCACTCCATCGAAACGTCAGTACTCCAATACTTCCACACCTACGCACTTCAGCTCCTGAAACCGAACCCTATCACAAAATACAGAGACCAGAGAACGACAAGCAAGCATCTCAACTTCAATAAAAATAGATTCTGGTGGATTGTGTCCCGGAACCGGTAACGGATAAAATCTGCAAGCCCAAAATGAAAATTGCCGTCGACCTTCACAAAAACATTTTCGTGATCATTCGCAATTTATACGACAGCCGCGCACTTTCACTTTCAATATGAAAAGTTTCCATTCTCCTAAATGAGGGAGATGGGCGGTGGCGCTACAGTAACAATCTTCTGACAAACAACGCCCCCGCCAATGTCACAAAAGAAATCCCGTGACACCGACCTCGGTGTAGAATGACGTGGTTGTCATGACAACAGCGCCAGCGAGAGAGAGAGAGAGAGAGAGCACATCAACTAGAGTAATCAGAGGCCGCAGGGTCGTCATGACGCGCGCGCGCTTTTCCAAAATATAAACGATCGAAGGCGTAAGTTACACCTGAAGCGCAACATCATTTATCAAGGGTTTAAAAAAAAGAACATCATTGCTGCACCTACACCTAACACCCCCATGATGCTCTAGCGTATTGAGCAAGACTCTCGAGAGCGGACTTCCCTTGTCGACACACACACACACACACACACACACACACTTCTGCAAAACGAGGACTCCTGTCAACCCTGAGGACCCTCTTGCAATATTTCAATACCAGATGAGGTCGGGATTAATCGGAGACGTCTCAATTTGTGAGACGATAGACAGAATTTGGAATAACAGGGTACGGTTTCCCGACGAATCTTCGGCCCCCTGTGATTGGCTGATTTGATGACGTTTCGCAACTTCGCAAGCAAAACGTCACCAAATCAGCCAATCACATGGCGCCGAAGATTCGTCGGGAAACCATACCCTGGTTCACCAACACTCTCGAAAGCTAGCTCGAGAGATTGGGTGAAGGATTCATTCATACAAAATTACAATTTGGTGTGACCCCAGAGAGAATGCCGAAGTGGTGCCGTCAAATCAGCCGGCACAGAACTCGCTTTGCCGCCAAATTGCATCTCTACAAACATGTTGAGGTAGAGGACAAAGCGCAGAAGCAGTTACTTAGCAATTGTAATTGGAGCGGGTGAAAACGAGAGATGTAAATCGTTTTGTACTAGGAGTATTGAAATACGATTCCATTTGCCTATTCAACTTCTGCTGCCCTCTGTCGGCGCTATACAAACGCTTTGGTTAACGTGACATTTTCTTTCGATAGTTTGACGTCACAAAATTGCATTTTCTCACTCCACTCGAAATTTGAAGAAAAAAATCGATTCTGCCTCGACTTTACCCCTTCAATTGATCAGAAGTGTATAGTAGATGTTTAGACTAGGCCAAAGAACCCGGCTTAGCCCAAGATCATGAAATGAGAAAAATAGTGATAGGCGATATTCTTCGAAAATAACGATATTACGATCAATTATCGCGCATCACTACATGGAAGTACGGATTCGATAGACCTAAATTTCAATAAATTTTGCTTTTGTGACGTCATTTGACACACTCCTTCCGTTTACTCCCCAACTACAGCCTCATTCAAATCTCCCACCTCTCAGTCTCTCCTAAATGCTGGTAGATGGCGGTACAGGTCAACATATACCCATGCATCATGGTGGCCACCGTATGGTCATTAGACTGTAATAGACTTTTTGCTTATTAAAATCATAACTCATGAACTACAGGACATAACATCATAACTCATCAACAAAGATTTGAAATAAGTTGCAGTCATAGACTATGCGACACTAAATCCAGTACGCCGTTGGTGAGCTCCTAATTCACAGGCAATTACAAAGACAAGGAACATCCACTTTGTTGTATACAGAGTAGTATAAGATTCTCCGAGTTTCTGCAGTTATTGTGAACCGTCAAGCATCGCCACTTGCGGCGCTACTAGCAATGGTATAGTAATCGGCTGCTGATGGCAACGCCATCTAAGGAACAGCTGATGAAACTTTGGTTTTCGGAAATTTAATCGCGGTAAGAGACCCTGAGGCGAAGATAGAGCGCACTGAATGGGCATTTTTCGTAAACGATCTTGGCTTTCGCCATCGCGGATGGTAACACGGTAGGCACACGGAAATGAAAGCTTGCAGCGTAATTGGCAAAGCGAAAGTGAGATGAATCCCAACAACAACGGCCATACATGCAGTTATTATCATCTGGAGAGTCGTTGGTTGCAACGAAAGGACCACCATAGATATCTAGGTTACAAAGTCCAACACGGGCTGAACGTTTGACTGGACTTCTCACAAACTATTATTTATAAGTCGTAGTAAAATCCCTTTTATTGTTTAAAAACACCGTGCTCGGGTATCCAATGTGTTGGTTCTGATTCCTATTGACTTGCCACTGGATACGACCTTTCACGGACATGATTCGACTGGCGTAATATGTGGTTGTCAATCAAGTGGAAAAGCAATAAGAATCACTTTGAACGTTCATATTCGTGAATAGAATACCTAATATTTGATGAACAATGACGCCGGATACCGCGCATCGCTGCCTCCAGCTGCTCCATCACGCTTGACCGAATCATATATTGTGTCAACATGATATTTCAGTAAGACAAACACTTATCTGCCGACTACAAATCACTATTTTCTACAACTCAGGAATAACTCGACTGGAAATGAACGATCGAGAGATGTCCTTCTGAGACCTGAGAGTATATTTAGAACGGCACTGAATGACGTCACTAGTTTTTTTTTGCTTCCAATCAACTGTAGTCAACCGCACTACCTAACATCGGCTTTACGTCCCCTCATGGTGCCCCCTCATCTCTACACCGAAATATATTTTTTGTGCGACTTGTCGAAGCCCAGTCGGCAGAGATACAAGCTTGTGGTGTGGCGGCGGTCTAGGGTTCGTTTCCCGGAGCGGGCTCTCCTATTTATTCCATTCCGGGGTACTTTAGTTATTCTTTTAATGCCAGATGAATTTATTCATTTTTGCCTTGAGAGATCACAATCAGTATTTATTATTCCGAGCTAGTTTGTCCAATAGTTATAGCGAATTTCAAAATACAGGACGAAATGTGTGACACAGCATGAGCCTTTGATGATGCGTCGATAATAAGAGGGCACGTATATTCATTTTTTAGTGTACTAATAATCGCTGATTGTTTTTGTGTTTTTTATGAGCTAGCTGATTGTGTTTGCTGGAGGTGGTGATTGAGAATTATTGAGTTTCTTCTGAGTAGCGAGTAGCATGCACAATACCTGAGCGTGTCCGAGTCCGTGATAAGCAAATAAAAAGTCTCGGAAAAGTATAAAATTGTGGATGCTTCGATCTGGGTTTGGCGAGGTTATATGGTGGTTCCTACCGTCATAATCGATGGCCTTTCGCGTTGTGTCCATTAATTGATCACCGTCTGAGTCTATGGACAGACGAGACGTACGTAGGGCGGTGACGAGATGATCCTCGTCCCGGGACGCGATGCCCCGCTCGGCAACATCGTCCACCGATCTGCAAAGACAAGAAACGTAATTAGAGTTTTCGTTCGGTGTCGCAGTGTCACATGACCGTAATATTTAAAGAGAGTGACAAGTTAAAAATAAAAAATATATGAAAACTTGAAAGATCGATGTAATTCATACAACTCGAAAGTCGCCATTTACATCCTGCATGACTATTGATCCCAGGACAGCGCTGAACGAAAGACGAACGCCTGTTGTCTTGAGCTATTTGTCAGGTTTTCGTTTCTCATCTAGCACCGGAAAAACTGAGACGGGCGAGAGGTTGAGGAAAACTCCTTATCGACCCCGGTGACGACACGTCCACCGAGATGGGTTACAAGTCAACGCACCAGGAGTGACGTTACCACGTCGAAATGCTCAATGATTTCGACTATCATTTTAATAAATAAATATATCGTTAACTGTACCATAGTAGAATACAGGCAGCGCCTTAAAACCCAACTATCTACACAGAAAACAAATATATAAGAGGGGATTATGTCGTCTGAGCTTAAAAAAAATATAGGAATGAGCCCAGGTCGATGGTCGTCGTTTATTCCCAGAGTGTCCTGGTGTCCAGAGTGTCCAGAGTGTCCTATATATCATTTTAATTTTTGCCAATATGTGACGACATTTTAAAAATAGAAGAAACCCAGACTAATTTCGTTCTAACAGTTTTGGCATCCAATTTGAGTTTTGTTACACAACATTTAACAACTAAAACTGAAATCACATCTAATCAAGCTAAGGCCAGTTAAAGGATCCCACTCTGAATTAATTGCGTCATATCCGGTTAATAACAGAAGTACGGGTCATTTGCACATACAGAACTCAAAGAAATGGCAGCGACCAGAAACACGAACTTGGCGGAGACATCGTACGCGATTTCCATTATCACCAATTACGATTCGCCGCGTAAGCTACAACGTAGATAGTGACGCCCCCTGTAGGCGTTCCCGACGGCACAATGACCAGAACGTTCTACTCTGTATACGCGCGCATAACCCGCAAAAGGTGATTCCGATAATTTGTCGACGTGTTGGCTTTTCACTCGAGTCTAATTAAAAACATGGCTTGACTCCATATCGACCCCCAGCCGAAAGAACGGCGCATCCCTCGAGAAGAAAATCGGAACTAATTCGGTCAGGAGTCAGCAACACCGTGTCTGCGGTCCTGAACATCGACATTATCGATAAAATTGCACTGGATGTAGTGTCTCAAATTCCACGATTAAATATTGGTCAGTGAACTATAGATAATTTAAGACTATTCGAATAACATTGCGCAACACCATCCCCCCACAAGTTTGTATGATCCCAAACGAAGCCGGGTCCTATGTCCTCATATTATATGCGCTAGATGTCACTGTGATCCTCTCCAACTTTCCCTACACGATCAATGTTCCGAACCAATAACCCCTTTCGCAGACAGACAAAGTGCTCCATCCAAGTGCGTGTAGTTTTTCCTGTTGCCACCATTTAATTGGAGGACAACGGCACACGGATTTGGCGGCATTTCCCCGGAGGATCTACCACTCCCGATCCGACAGAAGACAGAAGGCCTTAAGGTGTGTTCTTTCCCGTTAACCGGAAGTGCCTGTGAAGCGAACGAACGTGTCGAGCGCCGGCTGTCCACAGATGGAGGTAATTACGTTCCTCTTGTCATCTGAAAGCAATTGCGTAGGTTCGCGAGCAGTAAGCACCTACTTCGGCTAATGTAGTAAAGGACAATTATGGAAGACATGAGCACTTTTAGGGTATAATGTGCGCAAACCAAATACTCTGCGTCACACACAATTTCGCATATAATTCTGGACCCAGTTTAGAGTAGAAAAGTGGAGACAAGATCGTTGCACACTTCATTAATACGTCAACGCGAGACCAGGGGCAAAAAAGCCAAACACGTCTCGGTTCAAAACGAGACCCGGGCCAGGGGCAACCTGTGTCAGGAGGATATTCCCAATATTCTCAGATATACGATATTGGTTGGCTCAACGTATAAATGCCAACCGCAGCACCGAGGAAAATGTCCGGAATGCCATGCGAAAGCAATCCCTACCAGAGGCATTGATTTCCCGTGAGCGGCGCGACTGGGGCCCCCGCGACGACGATCGATCAGAACCAATGGGGAAAGTAGCGAGCTTGTGACAAGGTACACATACTACTGAGACCCATTTTCATCATCCATTGCAGATTTTGATTTATAAAAATCTCAAATTGAAAGAATCCGAAAATACAAGTTAAGTCAGTGACCTACTTTTCCTTGAATACTGCAGTTCCATTTGGGATCCTCACCATGTGGGGCTTGTAGGGGAAATTGAAATGGTTCAACGAAGAGC
>JAQGBY010003460.1:0-19218 GCA_034698785.1 Mycogona germanica
ACTCACAAGTACTTTTTTCCCTCAAAAACTAGATATTAAAGCGCCTTATCATGGCGGCATTATATACTTCCGCGCACGACTTACTAGACCTTAACAGATTTCTTTTATATGGAATCGTACTTGACGGCTGGCTCTGCTAACCATTCGAATGAAAAATATTCTGCTAATAAATCTAGACAATGATTCAACAAGGAAATTAAATTGTTGGGCGTTTCATTATTTCAACGCCTACCATGATTAAAATAGCTTCTACATGTAATTAGGAAGAACAAAAACAATATTGCGTCTACAATTTATCTGCGCTTTCATTTCAATACGTTAACCAGTCAAGCATTTCTTTTTCTTCACAAATTGCGGAGATGCCGTTGATGTTTAATGATAAAAAGAATAAAAAATTGCTGGAAACAATTTTAAAAACAGCAACAAAGGATTGTAGAAACGTTTAATTTTGTAATAACGTTTCTACAATCCTTTGTTGCTGTTTTTAAAATTGTGTCCAGCAATTTTTATTCTTTTTATCATTTATTTCTCTCTTTGGGCGCTGCGCCAAAAAATGTATTCCTGGCGGCAGGTTGGACAGTGTAATAGCGTTTAGTCCAAGTGGTTAAAGGTGGCTAGGGATTGGCGAATCTCGGTCGCCTATAGGGGAGGTAGTCTAAAAAAACAATCTCACATAGTTTTCTGATAACCGATCTACAATAACAATAGTTTAGGATGAAACTTATACATAAGTAACTATTCATAAGCATAGTAACATGTTCATTTAAGTAAAAAATACAATTTAATATTGATAACCACCACCGGGCTTGGGACAAACAATAAATATTTATTCAGTCGCGGGTGGCGTGACTCTTGGAGAAGGTCACTTGGACCACATAGGCTAGTCATTATCACGCATGGAATATAGGAGCACGCAAATAAAGCCATCTGTAAAAGCCGAACACATCGCGCATTCGCAATTCAGTCGCACTGATGTTTCTATTGAAACGCGACTGAATTTCGAACACCTTGGAAGAGGATCATTCAACATTCGAATGCATTAATAATCATTAATAATAAAACTGGATGTAAAGGGCATGGACAAAACTCATTGCATCGCGGATACGATCACGCAACTAGAATTGAGAGGAAAAAATAATCGTGAACGTTTATAAATCGATTATGATAATAAAGATTGAAAAAAATGAGCCTCAGAAGTGAAAACCTTCCAAATGGAGGCCGAACCAAAACTAGATTCAACGAAAATCAATTTCGAAGAGGCGTTACTGCACAAATACTAGAGAAAGCGTAATGGGAACCACGGGAATTGGTGCCTACTAGAATTTCGAAATTGAAAACAATTGACATCCGGGAAACGGAACAGAAAAAAAGACAATTGCGTATAGGTGTTACTCGTTCTTGTTTGATCTATATAGCGACGTTAGTCAAGCGGCATGGGAATAAAAAAAAGCTAGACTTGGGGTGCCAATGCTAAATAGAAGAGATCTCGCGATTAGTAATTTCTAAAAAAATTGGAAAACGTACTTCGAACACGCACTGCAATTCTACACCCTCTATACTGATCGACTGTAACTTTAAAACATAACATGCGCTATTAAAAAATGAAGACGTCCTATCAATCTTTATAACTAGTTACACCCCTATAATAATTAATGGTTTCCTAAAACATGTGCATGTGTAACACGACATGTCCAAATTTTGAAAACTAGTCAAGGTTGGGATGGCTGCACGCAGGCAGAATAGACAAGCGTTCCCAAATTCCTGAAGGACAACTACACCTTTGTCCTTAACTGGTCATTCGACCCCCGCCATAGGCCCCTTCCTGGGCTGTTTGTGGGTACATATTGTAATTGTAATTGAAAACATGCGCATGTGTAACACGACATGTCCAAATTTTGAAAACTAGTCAAGGTTGGGATGGCTGCACGCAGGCAGAATAGACAAGCGTACCCAAATTCCTGAATTTTTAATAACCCTTTTTTGCACCTAATTGTAGATTGCGCCACACTGTAGCGAATATAGTCGTACAAAAATTTTCATAAAATTTTCCGGTTTTAACAAAAGGTGAAACATTCTGGTTATACCTGTATACTGTGATAAAAAAACTGGTTTGATTGAATTTGGATAATATTCTGGATCCAGTTTTTTTATCACAGCATACAGGTACAACCAGAATGTTCCCTCACCTTTTGCTAAAACCGGAAAATGTGATATAATAATCGATTGCTTAGTATTCGTGAAGATTTTGAGATGTGAAAACAATCCATTGTGATAAATTTAAAAATTGTTTATTGCCATACATTAAAATTAATTTTTAATTGCATGTGTTGCCAGATTAATTTGATAAAATCAATTAATAATACTAATTAAAAAATTCAAATGTTTAGACAAAATACATTTAAATATTAATATTCCAAAAATGAGATGAATGTAAGTGATCAACGCAAATGAAAAACCATTCGCACGATTTAAATAAATTATCAAAAAATAAAATGGGCACCGGTTTTTCTCGAGCTATTTGTTAAAGCGGTTCACCAGAGCTTCCTTCCTAACCCCCTTACAGGAGATGGCTTGCCAAACCTATACTTGAGCTCTAGGTAGGAATCCCCTAGAAGTATTAACGACTGGAACAGCCCCATCCCCAGGAACTAGTGCAATGCCCTTCCCTCTCATTTAAATCCCGGCAGCGGCAATTCATTCAATTTTATTTACGCATCGTAGTTGCCGAAAGGAAATCAAAATGCCGATCAACCTGTACGGTCATCCCCTCAGCCCACCCTACAGGGCATGCACCCTCACAGCGCGAATGATAGGAGTGGACCTCGTGCTCAAGAACATCGACCTTATCGGCACCAAGGATCACATGACTGATTGGTTCCTCAAGGTAAACATTTGTTTAATTGGTTGACACAGAATTTCAAAAAATTAAATTATGTATAAAATAAACTTGGATTCATTTTTTAATAGATGAATCCTGCACACACCATTCCAACGTTGGACGACAATGGATTTTACATGTGGGAGAGGTACGCAAACATGAATTGCATATTGATGACACACTCTCTGGCTCTCAAAATGTCTAACTATTGGTTTTTTATCTTTTGCGTTGTCCCCAGTCGTGCAATCATGGCCTATTTGGTTCAGCAGTATGCCAAAGATGACACCTTGTACCCGAAAGAACCCAAAAAGCGAGCCGTAGTGGACAACATGCTCTATTTTGACGTGGGCACACTCTACCGCAGCTTCGGAGACTACTACGTGAGTGACAAAAGACGGGGCACTGAAAACTGACCGACTGACACTGACCCATCAAACAAAAATATTTTTTAGCAGTTAATAATACTCTTACGTAAATATAATTTAATAATTTCCAGTACCCTGTGGCGTTCTACGGCAAACCGGAAGATCCGGAAAAGAAGGCCAATATGTTGGAGCGGCTGAGCATTCTGGACCAAATTCTGTCCAAGCGACCCTACGCGGCCGGCGACCACCTGACCCTGGCCGATCTGTCCATCATCAGCTCGTTGACCACCCCCCTATGTGCCGGCTTCAGCTACGAGCCCTACAAAAACATCGTCAACTGGATGACCCGCGTCAAATCGCAGTTGCCCTTCTACGACGAGCTCAACGCCGAGGGTATCGCTATTTTCTCCTCCATTCTCGGGCCATCCTTCCCCAAGAAATAGTTGAACACGAACGGGTCATCGTGGGAGGATCAATATAATTATCGATGACTGTTACAAGCTAATGAGTGACTTGTACCTGCATAACAGAAGCACCTTACAATCAACACCGATAATAGAGCATTATAATTTGTTTTACAAAATACGAGAACATTTATTGCAGTTTACTCAAGTCACGCTTTCACTAATGAGTACAGTACAATTGCCGAGATAAATCAAAACATTAGTAAGTTAAACAAAAATGAATTAATCAAGTTTTTCGTCTTTCGGATTCACAAACTAATTTCTCTACCGCTCTTTTTCATATATGCTTGTGTAAAACACATTAAATGGAAGAAATTTTTTTTTCAACTAGTGTCTCCGACTCGTCAAATACGAACTACTAAATAGCCCAAAAACCAATATTAAGTTGGTCAGTAATGGCCAACAAGTTTGTTAACAAGTCAGCATCAACAAAATCATCATCAGCATGTACAAATATGTTTCCGACAAAATATATTTTATATAGAGTTACTCTAGATGATCACCGGTCAATTGGAAAAATAAACGATATTAGGAATTACTAGCATCGTTTACAAGATACAACAAATAAATTGCCATTTGTTGTGGAAAAAGTAATATCTAAACATAAAGTTGCAATTTATGCTAATTTGCATATTTCACTCGAAACTTAACCCAACAACTCCATCCATTAATAAACATATTTTAAGCACAAAATTGTCACCAACTATTACGTTCAACGTGGTCTTTTTGGATGATTAATTTTTTGTTCAAAAGAATGCATAATAATAGTAGAGTCAAAGCCGGGGAAAAATAAGACGCACCGACCTGGATTGTCTTGACTTGTAGCAGCAAAGGGTACATAAGTCTTGTCTCACTGCAACGCCTCGAGATCGTCCAACGACACCACGTGAACCTTGTTGGTGTGGATGGTGAGATTGCCTCGCTTCCGGAACCGCCTGTCGCAGAGTGTGCAGGCGTGTTTGGGCACCGAACCACCCTCCTCGATTACGTGATTCCGCATGTGTTTGAGATAGTAGCGACGCTTGTAAAATTCGCGGCCGCACTTGCTGCAGGAAAACTCTGGGATGGAAGGGCATGCGGAGTGCCATCGCGCGACGTGGTCGTCCAGGCCGTTGCGGGAAATGAAATCGCTGGGGCACTCTGCACATTTGAACAATCTCTCTTTATTATGTGTTCTTATATGGGCCCGGAGATTGGTCGACCTGCAATCAAGCATGAAATAGAGAGTTAGTTTACAATGAACTTGGATATTGGTGACCAGTGACAAGACCTGTACTAGTTAAGGCTTCCTCTATTTATCTGTTTAGGAATGTTGTTGCTCTTTACTTACTTATTTTTGCTCTAGCTTAATATTGTCTATGTACTGTTTTCGTTCAATTGTCATTAACACTTTTTCGCAATTTGTGCTCGCAGGGCCCTCATAAATTCTCTTAACAATGAGAGGGCCTGCAGTTTCGCGTCTTCTATTTTTTGTTCATAGTTCAAACCTATTGAACTATGTACCCTGGAAGACGTTCGAATAATTTTTTAAAAAAAATCTTTCACTAGACGAAATTATTGATCAGATACACAAATTGTAAATTTAAGTTTTGCTCATTACTTGAAAATTACAAGTATCAATATCCAAGGGTTCATGTCTCAAGTAATGAAATACACGTTTTAAAAAGAAGTTTTAAAACTTATATATGGCCATCCCAGGCCGTTCATCCACCGTTCTCAAGTCTTGATAGTAGGTGTATATTACCTGCTTGAACTACAAGTGTACTCGACGGAACAATGAAATTACTAAATTCTAGGCTTTACATCCAGTAATATGATATGCCATCTAACGATATCCATAATAAGAGAGAATCAAAATAAGAATGACAAGTACTTATAATAAAAATAGTAACCTATTGAAGGCCCGTCCGCAGTGGTGGCACACGTGATTCTTTACGTTCTCCAAGTGTAGTCTGCGGTGCTGATTTAACGAATCGGTACACTTGAACATCTTGGAGCATATTACACATTCGAAAGGTCTGTCGTCAGTGTGCGTACGTCGGTGCATCTTCAGCCGGGCGGGGAAAAAAAATCGCTTACCACAGATCTCGCAGACCCACGGCTTGTCAGAGGTGTGTGATCTGAGATGTTGGTTTACCGTAGTTTCACTAGTGTACCTTTTGGGACACTTGGGACATGGAAAGATTCGTTCGCCGCGGTGCTCGGCCTTGACGTGTTCTCGCATGAGTATGGCGCTGGGGAAGTGCTGCTGGCAACCCGGGCACTGTTTGGTCACCCGACTATACATGACCCCAGGTTCTTTCCCGTGAGCCACACGCTGGTGCTTGTTGAACCGGCCGAAGCCGCGCGTGACGAAGTCGTCGCACTTGTCACAGGTGAGCAGCGGATGCCGGGCCTCGTGTTCATCGGCGGCTTCACGGTCGGGCAAGGTCTTGAGGCACCAACGGCACGGGAAGCCGGATCCGTCGGGGCCGTGACGGGCCACATGCTTGCGACAGGCGAGAATGCTGGAGCTGGTGAATGGACAGTGGGGACACTGAACTTCAACCTTACAGGTTGCCGTGTGCTGGCGTAGATTGAAGGGGCAGTAAAAGACGCTGCCGCAGCGGCGGCATACGTAGGTGGGCACCTCCACCACTTCCTGTTCGGCGTGTTGTTTCTCGTGCTGTATAAGGAGGTTGCGAACCCTGGTCTGGAACGGACAGTGACGACACGGAAGGAACGGGCCTTTGGGAGGTTTCTTTTTTTTCTTTATGGGAATCCTAGTAGCACGGGGAGGCGGTTCATCGTCATAGTTCGGAACACCGCAAGAGGCGGCATCATCGTGTTCGGACTCAGATCCGGCATCAATGCTAGTCTCGCTTGTTTCGTTCGGGTTGTTCTCGTTGTCATCATTGTTGGTCTGAGTCCTCTTGTTGCGAAATTTGGACTTTAATGTGGCTGGATCACGGTTTCTAAGGGCACATGCGGCCGCCTCGACCAGTAACTCGAAGCCCAGATCTTCGGCCACCTCCACCAGGCCTTCTAGCCGATCGCGATTCACATCGACCGTCCCTGTGTACATGAACTCGAGCAGGCAGCCGACATGGTCGTCGCCCATCCAGTCCGGCTTGGTCGGCGACGTCTGCTCGTTCTCATCCCGGGGCCGGCCACCGAATTTCTCGGTCGACAGGAAGATCTCCACGATAATCTGGTGCGCTCGGATCTTCCGGTCGTTCTCGGTCTTAAACGTCAAGTCGGTCTGCTTGGTGCCGAGGAGCAGATTCCACAGGCCGGTGGTCAACATGTGACCGTGTTTAGGTGAACTCACGGTGACCAATCTGTCAGTCATTATTCAGGGTTGAAAAACTCTTACTTTTGCTATCGTTCTGCTAGCTCGGAATAATCACCGTGATCCGTTTGCGCGTCGAACCTGTACACCAATAACCTCTAGATAATCTATATTTGATGAAAAAGGCATGCAAACTAGTGAAAACAAGACCGCGATTTGCCATGTTCTAGGAGGCGGCCATTGTTAAACCAGTTTACGAAAGGCTCACGCAAAGCAATCCAAAGTCCGGAATCTGTAATGGCCAGACTGGCAGTTAAAAAATGTTTGTTAAGGAGGTTCACTGTTGATTTGACATCTTAAAAACCCCTCAGAGGGAGGCCTGGAAATTTTGCCTCACCTAGGAAAGGGATTTTTAACGTCCCGGGCCAGACTAGCAGTTGTGCTAAATCGTGGTTGCCGTCACACACGAGCAGTCAACTACGGGCAGCGTCAAAATAACGTAACGAGCAACGTCAGAAATTGAAACGTCACGGAAGGGAGCCACTTGTGTGACGTCCTAGATTTCTATCTCTGACGTATCTCGTAGTTGACGTGATCCAGCTGCAAACTGTTCTCGTAATGTGATTTCTGCAGCAGGAGATTCAGTTTCACTGAAGAGCTAAAGTACTTCTTTGAGGGGTATACTTTCACCAGTACCCCGGGGTTAAATAAAAGAGCCCGCGTCGAGATGAGACGTTACAGAAATTTTAAATTTGGTCTAAAATCAATGCCCTCAAATCAAAATTGGCAAGACTTTGAATCAAGAAAACGATTTTTGATGGCTTTGAATTCGGCGATGATTTTTTCTGGTCTATTCCAACATCGAAATAAACCAGAAAACCACCTCGGAAGGGCCAATGTCTTGGGTTCAAAGATCAGTTGAGAGCCAAGATGAACAATCACCGGTGAATCCATAACATTAATTTTATGGTGGCGATCGACATTACTCAGTTAAGGTAAGTCCACATACAGGAAAAATAAGAGTGGATGTACAGCTCTATAGACGAGCAGACTTCACATATGTTTGTGTTTGATATTAATTAATAAAATAATTACAAATGAAAGTTCAAACCATTTATTTTCACAATTAATGTTCACACAATTATCTCTAATGCATTTTTAATAGATCCAGCTTCAAATCCCAAGTCTTCGTCGCCGGGACACCCAGGACGAAATTGTTGTCCGGCGAATCTTCAGAGACATCGGAAATCTTCGTTAGAATAACACTGCAAAATACCTACGCGGTCATTTAAAGTGCAAACATTTACCCCATCGTTAACAATGGAGCATATGATCGTGACAATTTCTTGACGAGAAACCCTGAAAAGTTTTTCAATCTATATATATATATTTTTTTTTATATAGAAAAAGCTCCTCTCAAAAGATAACTGTGTTGAGAACGATTAGAACCAATTTGCACTAAAATAAATACAGGTTATGTGCATGCAAGATCTAAACACGCAATGGCCGTATGTGCACAATTTGTAATTTCATGCATTCATGTTAACAAATTAGTTAATTCATGAATCACGATTATAATAACATCTTTAAAAAATGACATTAGTGCATATACGGCATTTCCCTGTTCAGATTGAGCAAATTATACAAATAATCCAAAGCATTTGAGAAATCACAAACAGTCCCCCAAAAATGAAAGATGAGCCCTTACCAAGATGTCTTCATGTTTTCTTAAAAATATTCTCATGTTCTGTTTGCGCAAAATTTTCTTAACTCTTCGCTTCTTCGCCAAATTTTCCCTTTTTTTCTCTTCGCTCACAATTTTCTTTCTTCGGTCGCCATTTTCTACTTCTCTCCGCTCTCATTTAATTCACCGAGTGTCCCGTTCTGGGCCTTCTCTTCTGTGACAGCGCCACCAACAGCCCGCCCTCTCCATTTTTCACCCTCGCATTTGAAATCCCCAGCAGAGAGCGATGCACTTTTTTTCTACTGTGTATTTTCATACATTTTCTTCGCCTCTTCAATACATCACATCATGCCTTCCCCTGACGCCTTCGATCAAAAACAAAAAAGAACATACACGTTAGAGATGACACGTTTACAGTTTTAATTTTTTTTCTTCAATCAGAAGACAATCAGCTAGCCAAATATACGACGCACTACAACACCTGTAATAGCGTCTAAAACCTTTTAACACAACTCTTCCTATCGAGTGGGAGCAGGACTCTCTCCTCCGTGCAAATTAGTTAAATGAGAATGCGAAATCGATCCCAGGACCCGTCGAATTTCCCGTCAGTCTAGAAACTAGAAAGTCTTATCCCAAACTTTTTTTTTTATATGCGAATGAACGGTTCAGAGGGTCTGCTCATTTGTTAAATTATATTATAAAATTAATATATGGCTTGTATTGATTCACTTTATTCGCGGGAAGGAGAAAGTCTTGCCTCTGCTCGCACATGTTTGACGGTACATTGAAATGTGAGCTAGATATGCGCTAAAATGACAACCTAAGCGGGTCTTTACCCTACAGTAATCTAAGACGGATAACACTCTGAAATCGGCAATGAACACGTATTTAAAATAACCATTGTCGCTTACAAGACGGCTGTTTACTCATTGTTTCCTAGAGTGGAAAAAAACCGACCGTCTAACTCGCCACATGTTTGATTACACTAACTGAATATGTGACATTGTACAAGCATTAAAAAAATTCCCTCCCCCTCTCCCTAACTCGAGGTGTTATTAGGGTGAGAAAATTCTGGAAGGGATGGATGGGCGCGGAAGAATCGCATTGAATGGTAAAGACAATTATGTTGGAAAATTCAACAAGGAAGGGACAATTTTCAGCACAGAAACTAAACAATGCAGATAACATATACATTGGTGGTCTTGTTTGGTTCGAAGATTCCGAACTCTATCAACGTGTCAAGTTTGTCTCAAGCAAACGGGAATTAAAATTTAAAAAAACATATGTTTTTTTTTATATCTCTCATGCCGGTGACCCCCACCCCAACCACACACTCACACTCGGCAGTTAGTTCACCTCAATATCGACCTACAAAAAAAGACAAGAAATAGTTGTAGCCAGGAAAGTGGAATTTAGCCGACTGCGCGAATTGCTTACATATCATTTTAGCCCAGCCTCACTGCATCAATCCGACTTGACAATTCCATTGAAGGAGCGATGTGAGTTACTCATAATTTTTTCATAATACAAAATAAAAAAAAAATATATAAAAACATTCAATTAAGTCTTTTTTTTTAGAATATAATTTTGGTGAATCAACAGACGCGTAGTTTACGCGATAGAAACGCCCATCCCCCCTTGTCCAACATTTTTGTTGGTGTTTTTAAGTGTTCTAACTTCGTCGGGAAAAAAATGAAAAATAACTTGTTGAGAAAGTTGGGGCTCTTATGACATCTAAAAACCGAATATACGGTCGATGATCTGATATAAACGTAACTACTTACGTGGACTGTAGGACCTGGATCGTGATCGCGAGTAGCGGCTCCTCTTGTAGTAGGGCGAAGGAGATCGACCCCGGTAAGGGGCGTACCGCCCGCTGCCTCCGCCTCCGCCCCCGTCCCGACCGCCGCCACCACGACTGTCACCGTCCCGGCCGCCACCGCCGCCGCCTCCACCACTTCCTCCTCCGCTGCTCCCGCTCCCACCACCGCCACTACTACAGAACGCAAAATCAAACAATCCATATAAGAGGGACGTAAAGCATACTAATGAAACTTTTCATTCATTTTGCACCCGTCTAATTCGTGCCTTCAAATTTTGAAACTTGGTGCCACCACTAGATTAAAATCATTTCTGAATCCGATAAAGGTGAAAATCGATTTTGAGATCATGAACTTAAAATAACTAATTTGGTAATTCCCCAAAAAATCGGGAATATCAAAATTCAAATTTACCAAATCGGACGCGATATGATTATGAATTTTAGCAATCACACCAGTACTGAACGGTTGCAGATACTTACTAGGTTGGTTTGCCCATGTAGATGCCAGGGGTGGGTGTGTGCGCCCGCTGGGTGATGGAGAAGTCAACACGAATACGGCGGCCATCCACTTCCAAACCGTTGCAGCGCTCTTTGGCCTAATCGGATACATATTATGCGTGTGCTTTAGAATATTGCCAAAACAGAAACAAAACTTATTACAAATTTAAATGATGGCCGACGTACCGTCTGTGCATCCTCGGTGTTCTCAAAATAGACGAATGCAAATCCACGCGATTTTCCAGTCTGCGATTTGATTAGGATGACAAAAAAAAATTTGAGCAACAAATGTGAACGGGTCCCTTTCATCGGACTACAGAACACTATCATTTTAAACGGGCTGTGCAAAAACTTAACATACTCGTACATTTATCACAGAAAATAAAAATTCTTAGCACCAGTCTACGATTAGAGCTGCCAAGCGTAATCGAAAAGCATTTACAGTTTAGCCAAATAATTTAATTTCTTGATTACAATAATTCAAATCGGCGAAAAAAGTTTTCAAATGCGTATCAATTCTATGAAGAAAGCACTAATTTTACTGTTTCTGATCTTTGACATTCGATCTAGTTATTACGTATTTATTTAAATGTTTACGGCAGGGGATCTATCAGCGTCTCCGCCTTAGTGCCCACAAGCCACTTCTAAGAGAGAACAGAGTCTGGCTTGTACCCAACATCGGAGGGTACCCTCAAAAATGTTTTAAAAAATAGTTTGAATGGTTTGCTATACCATGCTAAAATTTCAATCGTAAACGGTGCTCGTTCATGCCAAAAACCACTACGTGTGACTTTTAAAAGGGTCAGGGGTTGGGGAGGGGGACTACTCTGGCAATCGTCTGTGCAGTGTCTTTCACAGAACCCGAGTCATGGGTCAAGGTTCAAATTGTACACCATGAAATGTCACTGAACATTATTTGAGGGGAAATGTGGGGAATCAGCCCCCAAAGGGATTTTCATTCAGAAACCATCTTCCATTTTGCTTACCTTTGATGTATTCTTTTCGAAAAATTTCGAATAAACCAAAAAATAAAGAAATATAAAAATTAAATGAGTGACAGGTGACGATAGGAACCGTTATGTTAAATGCACAACAAGTTGACGATCAATAAATTTATTGAATTTATATTGTCGACACAGGAAGTAAGAATTGGGGGAAAATGGTAACACTACACAAACATAATTAAATGTCAAGCTGACACACTTTCGATTATCAGGGTACTAAGGTGGCTGCTTCGAATCAGCTAAGCCAAGTGTCGCACACTAGATAAAGCATCTGTTTAATTGCGCCCGTTCCAAAAAAAATTAATAAGTGCATATAAAAAAATTCTTGTTAAGAAAACAATTCAGCTCTGATCGCAAGTGACGATGGAAAACTCGACAATCAAAAAAGATTGAACAGCCAAAATTTTGTCAAGATTTAAGAAATGCATGTTTCGCAACCAAAAAACGTGCTTGTTTAAGTCCGAAATCACTGCACATCGATTACTTGAGCGTGGCAGGAGGTGAGTGGAAGAAAGAAATTGACAAGGGAAGAAGGAAAGGAAAACAGAAGAACAGTGTTTGAATAGTGAACTAAGATTTTGGCGAATGTCTACATAAAAACTCGTAATGTATTTACGACAAATATTTAGTTAATGCAGATAATAAAATCTTTAGCTCAAAAAGTGTAAAATTATTCCCATCATCTCTATTAAAAACAATGTTTCACATTTTAGTTAACTGCATATTTAGCGACATAAAATCTAGTGTCCCAAACGTCTAAATACCCAGGAATATGGAATAGAAAAATTATGTTTAATGTAGGCCTACGCGAATTAACAGAACTACAATATGCTTATGTGTTGATTAAAATATAATTTACCGCACTACAGGCGTTCTGTACCCCTCATGGTGACTAGGCACTATGCGAGGGGCCCCGGGATCGAAATTTTCGAGAGCCCGCGCCGGGAATCGAACCCGGGACCACTGAGTGTCTTTTTTTAGTCTTCAGTCAGATATATTATTTTTATCTAAGTAAGTTAGTAGTCCTAGTAACTTGTCTGGCATGTCGCGCATAACACGAAAAAGGGGGAACGGGCACATGGAAGACTGAGGTGTTCAATTCGACACAAACGGCGGGATCTCGTTCATACCTGCGCATCGTAGACCACTTGCACCTCTTCGAGGGCACCGTATTTAGCGAACACATCGCGCAGGTCCCGCTCTTGAGTGTACAGGCTTAGTCCGAACACGCCAAGGCAGCGTGTGGCAGGTGGATTTTCCTATTCAACAGGACAAAATAATCAAATAACATCCGGGGAACGAAATATTCTGCCACATTCTATAGAATTGCAAATTAATTGAATATCGATTTTTTATATAGAAATATAGAAACTTACCCGGTTTCCAACATGTCGTCGACGATTGGACATTGGCGACCGGCTGGGACTCCTGCAACGGTAAGAGCAATGCTCATTTCGGGGGCGAGACGGTCGGAGGGGCCGGGTTGCACACACACGAGGCTCCAACCCGACCCCTCCAAGCACACGAACAATTAACCACCCATCTCTCCCACCAAAGAACAAAATATCTGCAAATAAAACAATATCCAAGAAGCGCTTTTGGTGTTCAGAGGAAACCCAACCGATGCGTCTCACCTTCTGCCGCGAGAGTTGCTGAAAGAAGAAAAGAGAAAGACAAAAATTAGAATAACATCTAAAAGACAATTTCACAAAACTAGAAAACTTGCCAAATTAAAAAAAAGAAAATATGCATTAATTTGTGTTCAGACACAACCCGAAATGAACCCGAAGATAGCCCTCCTTATCATTCAAGCAAAAACTGGCCATTCCCTTAAAGAATATCAGGTATCTGAAAAAATTTCCCACTTACTATCGCCTACGTCGAGGAGAGTGGGAGCGGGAACGGCTATGATAACGGTTGCTTCGGTAACGCCTGGATCGGGAACGACTTCTACGGGATGAGATAAGAATGGATCAGGTTTTAAGAAAACTGATAGTTTTAATTCAGTTATTCGAATTTATGTGTTAGTCAGTTCATTTATCCAAATGACGTTCGATTTACCGTGATCGTGTGTAAGATCGGCGGTGTCTGGCGTGTGAGTGCGAGCGCGATCGCCGTCCGACGGGAGACAGGGTACGAGAGTGCGGTGTCCGATCGCGGGTCCTCGAGCGGGACATGCGTGGCGTCGGTGACTTGTCATGGTGGGATAGATGGTCGGGGCTACGCTGATCCGGAGTCATGCTCCTCTGGCAGAAAAAAACGAAAATGAAAACATGAGACCAACAAACCTGATACGCTTGCAGCTTCAGTAAAAAGTGCACAACTACAATTTCCCTGTCAAAAACATTTATCATAATTTCTGAAACCTGTGCCCGATACTTAAGCACCAACTAAAATAAGAACGGTCGCTAATTTTTGTTGTTGTAATAATAAACAATTGGGCCAAATTCTCTACACAAATAATGATTAGATGAGCATACCGAAAGATAAAAACATTGATGCGCATTGGCATATAGATATTCGTGGATATTTCACATTTTAAAAAATTGCCCATTCACGGAATACAAACATCTCAACTATGCTATGAATCCCGGCAGCGGGCTGTCCGCATGTGGCCAGCCTGTTCCAAAATTCACGGAAATCGCCATAATTCAACGGTGTGGCGATAATTATATCTATCTAAACATCTAAATCTATGCAGGCAGGCAACACACGTTGTTGTGATCTTTGCAAAATCGTGGAGCACGAGGCCCTTGCCATAAACGAGAACCCGCCCCTGCTTTGCATTTGCAAATGCATCAGCACATCCCCCCATACAGAAAATAAACAGATGATCAATGAATATACAAACTAGACGATCTTTATAAATAAATGAGTTTACCAGGTGCCACTAATATATGGGAAAAAAGCATGCAATGAAAACTATTTTCATTTTGGTTTACAGACCAAAATATGCAAGATGGCGGCGACGCAACGCGGCTACCTTAATTTAGCATGCACATATACAAACATACAAACATATACAGCACTGGGTGCGTATGTTATTTAAAACTAGCAATGCTCACGGTGATTGCAAAAACTAATAAGAAAAGATATCCGTGGTAAACGCACCAACTCCGATTCGAAACATAATTACACGTGCATCCAGAATCTTGAGATTGAACGATCAATACTGCCGTTTCTAAATAACAAAACTACAAAATTTGCTCATAACTTACAATACCAGAAATGATTGTACGTACCTCTCGATCACTCATTTTGGACGAATTAATAAGAGTCGCTCGTTCTATCGTAGAGTATACAACCAAACCAATTCAATAATTTGTAGCACTAAACAAAGAAAACCTCACAACGCTGAAGGTTAGTTAGCGAATAGCGAATGCCGAATAGCTTGACTGCCACGCCCGCCACCTAGTGAGCAATGCCAGATAGTTGTCACGATCTTACTTCAGATGGCGCCAGGAACACCGCTGAACTGACCAACTTGAGGCGCTGGATTTAAAATGAGCGACGCTGAAAGTGGCCACCTTCACCGAGAGATCTATTAGATGCTAGCCGTGGGCAGAGCTGAAATAAAAGCCGAAATCTTCCCCTTACCCCAGTTCTGTCGGTTTATTACAAATTGAAGTGGAAGTGTGGATCAATTTTATGAATTGTGGATGAAATGCGCATGAATGAAATATGGATGAATGTATGTGCTAAAATGAAATTTGATGTGATGATTGAATTTTATGAAATGAAGAGATGTGAATTTGAGGGGATGAGATGAGGTGAAATGATATTTGAATTTGAAGTGAAGTGACACATAGTACCTAAGCACCGAGAGGGGTACAGAAACTCCTGTTGTGATATACACACTTTAGTAAATAAAAAATAAAAAGATTAATGATAATGATAATTAAATTAAAATAATTAAAATTAAATTTCTTGCAAAAGGTGGTGCAATCATTTCTGTTAGATAAACTATTTAGCGAAATCACTTTCTTAGCATTTAATGCAACCTTGGGCAACCCAAGCCAACAAATAAATACAGGTGCAACAATTCTGTAACAACTCAATATCGTCCTTCCAATTATTTAATGACAATTTTGCATCATTTTATAGTTTTGTAGCTAATCTTCAATGGACCCACCCAGTACAGCTGTAATTCAACCGCTATGGCTCCTGGCTTTCATAAAATAAGTGCACGAGTAAGTTTTGAAATAATCATAGATAGTGTCTTTTACTACCTTTTCAACCAGTTATTAACATCGTCAACTAGTTGGAAATCATTTCCTTTATAATCATAGATAATTTTAATTCAATATAATTTTAAAAAATGCTAAGTTAATTAGCAATATTTCATTTTACATTTAATCCCCGCCCACATACGAAATACAAACTTTCAGTTTTGAAGCTCGTATGGTTCAGCTCTTATGTTAACAAAAAATAGAACATCGAAAATGAAAACACTCTTTTCGGAGATTACATCAACAAATCAATAGCTGTGCGAAAAAACGACATTTATTGCACAGTTGTGGAATGAAAAATTTCGTATATACAAAAACAATTGATCGAAGTAGTTACATATCAAATTGGAATCCTTTCTTCTTCAAATCCTGCTTGGCATTTTTTATATCCTAAAAAATATTTACAAATTGTAGTTTTGTTGCAAAAATAATTTTCTGCAATTTCTAGGAAAGACTTTTAATGATAAAAACAATATGTATAATATTACCTGCTGTAGATCTTCCAATGCTTTGTCATCACTCCGTACACAGTAAACGTTGTATCCGACGTTGGCTAACGCATAACACTGAAACGGAGAACATAAGATATATCTCATAATGTTATAATTTCATTCACTTCAACTTCACTCACAAAATAACAGAATAGGACGTCTGGATTATGTAAAATAAAATGGAAATTGTGCCCAGGACAGAGCCGGACGAGGAAAGAGGACTAAGAGTTGCCGATAACTCTTCTTACAATAAATACATGTAATAGTAAACTATTATTTAAAAAATGAATTAACTAAACTAGAAAAGCGTGGGAACTGACGATACAACTATGACGATGACGATTCACATCCAACAAATTTATCGCATCCACATCTCTCGCGGAAAATAAATATCTATAATTACCCAAGGTAGACAGTACAGGTCTTCCAAATCTACAGCTAACAAATCTCGCAGCTCTTCGTTGAACCATTTCAATTTCCCCTACAAGTCCCACATGGTGAGGATCCCAAATGGAACTGCAGTATTCAAGCAAAGGTCGAACCAAGGAAAAGTAACAAAGCCACTGACTTAACCGTACTTGGACACCCCTTCAACACGTTTTGAATAAGTCCAAGCCTAGCATTCGCCGCACCAATCATCTTTTGGATGGATAAATTTATTGGATGTGAATAGTCACCGTCATAGTTGGTCGTCAGTTCAAACGTTTTTCTAAATTAGTTAATTCATTTAAAAAATAATAGTTTACTATTATTTATCTATTTTAAGAAGAGCTACCGCCAACTCTTGTTCACCATTTCTCGTCCGGCGCTGTCTCGGGCACTACTTTTATTTTATTTAACTCACAAACTTCAGAGCTTGCATTGAGGGACGATCGAGGGCGCCAAAGGATAAAATTTCCCCAGAATTCAAGCAATGTACTTACCCCAAATGACACCACAAAGTAGACGGGAAGCTGAAATATATAAGAAAAAGAGAAATCCTCAGAAGAATTACATATCAGATTCTGGAGGTTGGAGTTAAGGTGTTAGTTCAACGATATTTGAAGTTAAGAGGGCAAAATCAAAGTATATTATGGGCGTGGCTAGTGAATGTGACAGCACTTTGTTATTTTCTACTCGCAGTTTCAATACCTTTGTCTCGACAACGAACAATACGCAATTACATAGAGAAAACATGTATATCGAAATAATTTCGGTTGTCGCCAGAAAATAGATAAAGCTTGTTCAGTCTATCCTTTCATCTCTATTGGTCATATGTTGATTGTCAAAAAATAAGTTTTTACAGATTTTGAACACTATCGAGCTTTTTAAGTGGTTGATGAGGGTCACTGGGTGATACGCTACACAATATTTGAACTTGCTAAACCTTCTCTAATCAAAGGAAAACGGATAATAAAAAATTTGACCCCGGCAATGCCAACTCACTGGTAGAATGACATGCCACCATGATTCTGTCAGCGACACAGGAACGATTCCTGTGATCAGCGCCAACCAAAGCAGACCTATTGAAACAGTGGGAATGAGGAGTTGAAGTAGTCTTGTCATTTTTGTGGATTATTTTCAAGGCGAAACTCCAATTTCTATCAAAATCGCCGTCGCACAAAACACCACTAATACGTAATCGATGCAACTTCTCAGTTCTCTTTACATGACATGTACATCAGCAAACGTTGACTGCACATTCGGATTCAGAGAGAGTGCGTATTAATATTCAGCCAATCTCTTGTTTGATGATTCACTGACGTAGCCAATAGGATCATTTGGAAAATCGCAGCTAACTTTCCATCCGAATCGTTAACAAACACATATGTGAACATGATATCAAATGATTACGCCAGCGTCATCTAGCGTCATCTGTAGAAACTATTATTCCTGCTCATTAGAAAGTGTACCAATGGCAGCTTTTCAGAGAAGAATTTTCGGGCCTTTTTAGAGTTTGAAATTTATGAACACGAATAGAACCATATCATGTTCTAATTTCAAAGATGGCAGCTCGCATGACAAATTGTTTCGCCACCAACTCAATCCTTCCTCATTTAGTCTGTGTTTTATAGATATAAAATTGGATTTGTGCCAGCAATATTAATCGATATCAATTTTCTCGGGCGACCTATGTCCTGTCGTCGTTCGGTTGGCGAGCGTTCGAGAGATAGGGTTTTTCGAGCTCCGTTTTCGTGGTCGCCTAAAAGCCCCAGAAGAAGGACCTTGTCCTTGTTCTCGATTAATTTGAACAGTCATGATGACTGCACAAAAAAAGACTCATTTAGCCACACACCTGTTGCCGTAGTGTATCGCGCTTGTTCGCAGCCTCCGATGTTGGCGTAAAGGCTAGGGCTACCGTTGTGCTGCCCCATACACGCCTAGCCTATGTTAATACATCTGTTTATTCAATTTTAGAAACATTAGGAAAGTATAAAAGACTAGAATGGCTACCAGCATGGAGATGCAGGCGAGTGGGTGAGTATGAGCTTTATTTTTCAGTTTGAATTTTTTATGAAGTCATGGAAAATTC